>JASGCC010000060.1:773710-1051210 GCA_030067915.1 Hydractinia echinata
CAACAACAACAACAACAACAACAACAACAACAACAACAACAACACAACAACAACAACAACAACAACAACAACAACAACAACAACAACAACAACAACAACAACAACAACAACAACAACAACAACAACAACAACAACAACAACAACAACAACAACAACAACAACAACAACAACAACAACAACAACAACAACAACAACAACAACAACAACAACAACAACAACAACAACAACAACAACTAAAGAATGTAAACAAGAAACCCACCTGTAGTCAAGCTTTACATCACATTTCTCAGGCCGTAAAGCTTCATACAACTATAAAAAAGAAAATTCAGTTTTGTATAATCAGGAAATGGAGCAGTATAAAACAATTACTGTATAGATAAGTGAAAAACATAAAAACTCGATGACTCCAGCTTTCCATCTCATCAGTTACACACATATCTTTTTTGCCAAACACACAAAGAGCCCTTCCCTCTACTTAACACAGGTTTGTAGGCAAATATATATTTCTTTTAAAGTAACCCAGATTTATGTATGGACATAATCCCAAACTTAAAAATTAAATCTCCGTTATCTCCGCTGTGGTGGTACAGAAAAAAAATGACAAACGTAACTTCGATCACTCACCTGATTAAAAATGGAATTTTTTGCATCAGGGTCCCCCAGTGGATCGACCAAATGTTCTGCAGCAATATGACGATTGATATATATCTTCGGCATGTTGGGCGACGTAGCTCCCACCGACTCTCGCAAGCAATTCAAAATAAGTCCTTGTCTTCGACGAGAGAGTGGAAAGAACTGGCGCATCGCCTCAAGACACGAGTATGTACCCGCTGTGTAACCCCAGGTGGGTAGTAAGTACAATATGACGCTATCGAAGAGGATCATGAAGCGCGTCAAAGCTTTAGCACGACGGTATAACAGCTCCCTATCCACAACAGACTCCAGTTTGGGGTATCTAATGAGAAAAATGTAATGGTGAATCAGAGTATTAAATAAACAGCTACTTACAAGATTATTGCTTTTTTCTTATATTTAAATCAAACAATAATAGTCGAACACAATACTTTTGGGATGACGAACCTGTTTCCACAACCCTTCCATAGCTTTAAAAGATATACGAGATCAAGCTTAGGATTTCAAGGGGACATCTTTCAAAATACCAGCCGAATCTCAAACCGGATCTAACCTTTCAATTTTAATTCTGTTTTACGTAACAAAAGCAGCCACCATTAAAAATGGTGAAAGAAAACAAAATAATTTTAAAAAATGGCACTTTGGAGTGACAGCTTATATACAAGAATATAAGAATCACTAAATAAAACCAAATTGTGTTTCTACGAATTTCATTTAGGGAAATTCACCTAAAAACGAGAAAAACTACCTACCTGACGAGATCCTTATCAAATGAGTTTCGATTCAATCCGTTTTGTTTGTGCTTCGAAGATGCAATTTTGATGTAATGCACCCGACAATCAATGCCATCGTCTACAGAATAAAAACTAGTTTTTAAAAACAGAATTAAAACTTTTTAAATTTTTGAACTTCATATTCAGCTCCTACTTCAAAGGGCATGTTAATGACTCATTTTCGGATAACGATACACTTAACTACATGACTTATCTTTAAACTCATTATGGCAACAGTGAAAGCTCTGCTACTCTTGATACACACCATGGGAAGCCCTGATACTTTTGATACACACCATGGCAAGCCCTGATACTTTTGATACACACCATGAAAAGCCCTGTTACTTTTGATACACAACATGGAAAGCCTTGGTACTCTTGATACACACCATGGCAACCCCTGATACTCTGATACACACCATGGCAAGTCCTGGTACTCTGATACACACAATTAAAAGCCCTGTTACTCTTGATGCACACCATGGAAAGCCCTGTTACTCCTGATACACACCATTGAAAGCTCTGTTACTCTTGATACACACTATGGAAAGCCTTGTTACTTTTGATACACACCATGAAAAGCCCTGTTACTTTTGATACACAACATGAAAATCCCTGGTACTCTTGATACACACCATGGAAAGTTTGATATTTGACTTAACCAGTCAAGTTGTGTCTCCTACCTAGCATTAAAAGGACATGCCGAATGAATATAAAACTTAAATGAAATAAGTACCTTTGCACTCCTTAACTCGAATTTCCACTGTAGGATAATATTCTGCTGCATTTTCCAAGATAGCAATATCACCTGTTTGTGAACTATGGACAAAAAAGTGTGGAATCAATTTAAAATCTTGAAATACCCTATTAAAAGAAGAAATTGTTTGCAAAAAAAAAATATTGCGAAATTAAAGTAAAATACAGAATAACATGATGCAAATAACGCACAGATAAACGAAATTGTGGCATAAAGTAGTAATTACAAAAAAATATTGTTCTGCATATTATATCCATTTTCAAATAAGGCTTTATCCTGAATTTACAAAAAAATGCAACAAAGTAGGTAAAATGCAGAATCAAAGATTAGGGGTATCACACCTAGTTTAAAAATTGCTGAATTAAAATTCGGGAATACAAATTTGAAATCAATAATTTTGAATTCTTTTTTTCCACAAACATTCTTCCACATTGATTTCTTTCATTATAGCATAATAAATTTAAATATTTTATCGCAATAAAGAGTGGCAAAAACAAAAGCAGCAGTCACCTTTCGATGCGAGTTTCGTTTAGCATCCTGCTCTGACCAGTCGTTGTTGTCCCATACACCAACACTCTACTTGGCATGTAGTTGTCATCTGATGGGTCAACACCCATTACCAGTCTCCTGAAACCGAAAGTACTTTTAATAGGCTCGCCGTCAATACGAATGTATATAACATATATAAAAATAAGTTGTATTTAAAATGCCAGCTTCATTGCTACACCACGGTACGGGTACATGGAATAGCGATGCTCAGGATATGTACGGCAGGCAAAAAATCCAATGCAGAGAATATGTACAATGGACGAACCTGTAAATTTTTCCACGGGCTAACGACTAGTCTATATAATAAAACTCGTTGTCTGCTATTCTGTGAGCCAGGATATACACAATGCTTCATCTTTAAAAACCATTTTTTTATTCGAAAAAGGCTATTATAATTGCACATATAAGCACAGCAATGACTCCGACTCAGCTTTTTGAAAACCATAGGAACACATTTTGAATATAGTCGCTTCCATCTGTGAAGTCTGTGTTTACCATTTTGAAGGTCTCTTTTTACCTTTTCATTATCTGTTAAATGTTTTGTATTTCAGATATATTCATTTTCAATGTTTCTATACTTTTAGGGAATATTTTAAGGCATAACAGATCATCTTGATAACATCTTTAGCCATTGTTTATTTAATTAAGTAAACATGCATTATTCCTAACGAACTCTCTTTACGTTATCATCACTAAGTTGATTAACCTCTAGCTTTTTTGCTACCTAACTGAAAATTTATTTCAGAGAAGTATTCAGAGAAATTTATGTTTATAATATTTATGTTTATAAACAAATTTTGATGCTTTAATGCAGCAAGGTAGCTAGACATTTAACTACCAGTACAACAAAAATAATTTATAATTTATAGGAATATTGGAACATCAGAATATAGGTATATAAATACCCTTAAAAATATTTAAATTTAGTTACAAGCATACGATAGACCAGCCTAGTCAAACATTACCATATTTAACTTACTGAATGATAACACCAGTAGCTATCTGTAGACGGATATAATGTCTTCCCAGGCTTCCATCAGATTCCCAGAAAGTGTCAGAATCACCATCGAGAAGATTGTATGCAGAATCTTGTTCCTGAATAAATTGATCTCGTTGAAGACATGGTATTATTAACATACAGGCCGGTCATGTATTAGGTGTTCAGTTCATGATCAAAAAAAGGATCTCATATTGAATGCAAGAAGCAGTGATTTTTGTAAAAAAACATCTGTTGGGGTTATCTGTTTTGGGTCTTGCCTTAAAGTCCATTCTAATAACATTTTGCACATGATGGCTTTGTAGGTGCTACATGAAGGCTTTGTAGGTGCTACATCCAAGGTTTGGTTTTTTTGACATGAGAAAATAGTCGAATTATATTAGTTTATTTATTTAAACTAACTATATATGTAGATTTAAAATTTCTACTTTAAATAAAGAAAATGAATGAATGAATGAATGAATGAATGAACACATTGGACCTCAACGGCTGTTAAGGGGGGCATGTATACATTCATTATGTTCAAAGAATTAATTAAAAAAAGGAAAGATGCTAATTGTTGCCAAAAAATATTCTTAGAATATTCTTATAATTGGGATGATTCTGAGCCTGCAAAGATTACTCTTTAAGAAAAAGTGTGCATATTCTCTACAGAGAGCTGTGGGAGTGACATGGACACTGTATACAAGTGAACCCTGCTTCCGACTTATAAAGATAGTGCAAAACCTACTTGTGCTTAAGTTCAGTCCTATGCACACATTAAGTCATTGCAGTTCCACAGCCTGTGTAGTAATAGAGTTTTAACATGCAAATCATGGAAGAGTCTTCTCATATTATAATTGCTTTGTTGTACTGTTTCTGCAAGGTTTTATACTTGACATTTGCAGAAATTTCACTTGATGCTGACAGGTGACCACATAATGAATCATTTCAGATGCATGGCATTATTTAACAAACATGCATAATGTTTTATTTTTTAACAACTTCATTGGCAAGTTTGAAAGAAGAAAATAAAATATAGCATAAATAAAGTCAATGGGCATATCAAAACTGCAAAAAACCGATAAGGTTTTCTGAAGTACCTTCATTGATCTGATAAACGAAACCCTTCCTAAAGTTTACAATTTCATAGACACAGAAGAAACCTGGATTTTAGAATACAATACCGTAGACACAGTAACAGATTCCACATATTTACTTGCACCACCCACTTGCTGGTCATATGTTTTGCAGTGATCGACTAAAAATCGCACAAGCTCTTCATCAGCCTCAAGGGACCAGTTGGGTGGTGGATTGGATAATCTACAGATAGCTGCTTCATCAGCATTAGGAGGAAGTGAGGTAGGAAGGATATGCAACATATAGCTATTCTCAACCACATTTTGCCATCTAAAAAAAGTACACAATATAAATAAAACTGGCAATATATAAGACGAACAAATTCCCTATAACTAAAGAAAAATGTGATATTTATAAAAGAACAAATTTGTTATATTTATTATCGACCCTTAAAGAAGTAACAAAAAATATTTTATCGCAATTGGAATGCTGCTTTAAATTTGCTCTCGGTAAAGTAACAAAAGGAAAAAAAAGCACAATTTTCAAAATGATGTCCTTCTAATATAAAAAATACTCTAATGGATCATCATTCATTCATTGAAAATATTTTCTTGTAAAAACACGCATTTTTCATATAAATATTTCAGTTGAGGTTGGATTTTCTTTTCTTTTTTGCACTTTAGCTGCAAATGTTATTTGTACTCTTCCAAAAAAGTTGCAAAATTAGATATTTCAGCAAGAAAATTTGGATACATGGTCAGATTTTAATACCTGGTGTCGAAGTTAAAAGTATATTAGTGTATTAGTAAACCACACAAAATTTTTTTTTAGTTATTCTAAACTAACATTATTTTGTTCTATGGGTCTATGGAAAATATTCTTGATGAGTGTGTTCTTATGTTCTTAATTTTTTGACAAAATCTTATCCTCAACATTTTTATAAAATAGCTTCTTATATAAAAATTGTATAGTTTAAACACATTAAAATTTACAATTTTTAAAAAGAAACATGTCTATCTTGAATGTAAGGCTTTATCAGTTTGAAGTAACAAACCTAAATAAGTTCGATTTCACCTTTTAGTAAAACCTTTTCGCACAGCATAAACTTTGTGCGAAATAAATTCTGTGCAACCACACTAGCACCAATTTCCTGTTGTGCAAATTTCAGTGTAAAGTATTGAAGTATCATGCAAGAATAACAACAACAAAG
Source organism: Hydractinia echinata (assembly GCA_030067915.1). NCBI lineage: Eukaryota > Metazoa > Cnidaria > Hydrozoa > Anthoathecata > Hydractiniidae > Hydractinia > Hydractinia echinata. The sequence goes on from JASGCC010000060.1 coordinate 779,689, forward strand.
GAAATACCTGTAACATGTCTTCTTCTTTTTTGATTTATCGCCTTTCTTATGTCTCACACTAAGCAAACCACCAATAATATCATCTTTTGATTCAGAAGATTTAGTAGGCGACTCAGCAATGTCATATTTTGCTGTAAGAGTGGGTGGGCTATCAGGTTTAGCATCTCTTGCCTGCAGCAAGATCCAGAAATTTCCATCCTCTGCTTCAAACAGCAAATCGATTTTAGATTTTGAATTTTCCTGAGGAATACACAGAAATATACTATTATTTATTCCGAATATTTTATACAGGATATAGCCAATTCAGTGTTGGAAACACTGTTATCAATGTGGGTCCTGTGTTCTGAATATATACATATATATAGGTATACACTGACATTGCCTACCCAATTTCCCTCACATGTCATGGGTTGACCCGTAGCTGGGGTGAAGACACTTGCTAAACATGCCCGCGCTGGGGACCGAACCACAGATCTTGTGATTGTGAAGCGAACTCCATAACGACAAGGCCACACGCATATTTAAAATGACAAAGCAACACATCATACGGTCTTTGGTGATGCTTACCTTCTCAATTTGAATCCAGTCTCCTGCATCGTTTGAAAACTCCTCCCCATACGCAAGCAAAGAAAATTCTTTGACTTTACTCTCACTAACAGTTATCCGTCCAACTAACTTCCCGTCCTTTTTAGAAGGACTTGTCCAAACATTAAAATGCAATGGAAATTTAACTGTGCTTAGATCAGGCGATATCACATACTCAATCGTAGCAGGGACAAAGCAAAGTTCTTGTGGCAATGGTTTGTTTGATTTAATTCTTTTTACAGTATCCAATACACATCGTATGCATGCCAACCTTTTCCTTGCTTTGTTAGGACTCATTTTCTAACATAAACCTTGGAATTTAATTTTACATGTTGCCTAAATTAAATAACACAACTAATGTTAACATATATATTAATTTTGAAAGAACCTAAAACCAAGTGATTTCGTGCTAAAGATGGATGACAGAAATTTGTTTTTTTGCAGTAAATAAAGACTAACATACACAGGATTATTAATAATGATACAACTATTTTCATAGCCAGACCACTAATAATTTAAAAACAACCAACAAAAAACGCTAGCTCCACAAAAATACAAATCAGAAAGAAATTATCTTTATTGATATATATTTCTTCTATATCAGATATACTACAAAATATTTTTGATACCAAATACCAACAAAATATTGCTGATATATTATCAAATGTTACATTAACAGAACCACTTACAGTAACAAAAGCATTGGGTTTCACTCTGAAAAAAATAGTTTTGTTAGGGAAGATGAATTTAACAGTAGCACTAACATTGACCCTATCAAATGCATTTTTTGCTAGCAATCTTTTAGCATTTCTTGATGAAAAACTTTTCTAATTAAAATACACCGTCATATGTTACCTTGAAAAAAAAAGAAACACAAAAAATTTAAATTTCTCATAATCTAAAAAATTATACATTATGCTATGTTTTTATAATTTTATACTAATATGGGCTTTGTAAAGAAGTGTTACAACAACAATTTTAAAAATTATCTATCCTACTACAATTTGTTAATAAGGAATGTTAAACGGGTAAAGTGAATGATGAGCATCACGTTCAACCATGACACCGTCACGCTAAAAAGAAAGACAACTTTAATCAAATGTACTTTTATTCAATACATTTTCATACAAAATTGTCCTTTGAGGAAAACAGCTTTGTTAGCTCAATTTTACATAAATGTAATAGTGATTGGTTTTTTGCAACCAACAAACTGAGAACAAAGGGGAAAAACTCATTTTAATTATTTATGACTGTAAATAAATGCTTTCCTGACTTCCATTACAGAAATGTTGCATCACTGTCTGGCTACCAAGTTCCTGTTGACCTTATTTCATACTGCTACTATTCGCCATTATGCGGAACAATCAATTCAAATTTCATTGCCTGATTGACATTACAGGACATAGATTACAGAATATTCAACTGTAAAAGACATGTGGGTCATTCCAGCCAATATCAACAAGGGTCTGGAATAAAGGTCCTTAAGATTGTTTCAAATTTACACCATTGGATCACTTCTATGAGTTAACCACATTCTGAAAATTTCAGCTTGAAATTTTTTTTCTATCAGTTTTTATGGCTATATAAAGGTTTTAGCAAAAGCGGAAAATTCCCTAAAATGCTGCCGGGAGCAACTTTAGGGTGTCTAAAATCAGTTTTAGAGTTAGTTAAATGACCTGTCTTTTAAGTCTTTCTGTAAAACTCAAAAAGTTGTATCAAATTAATGCAGATCCAACTTTTACATCATTTACGTTTGACAACTAGGACAAATTAAAAATGCTAGAAATTGCAAAAATTTCTTTCTCCGTAGAGAAATTTTAAAAAAAATGCATTTTCAGGCTCGTTTATTTAAAAATCTATAATAGCAGCAGGTCCCATCTTCATGATTCTATAAGTACTCTTGGTTTACTTCATAAAACACAAGAAATAATCGAAATTAGACTGATTTTGAGGCTTTGGGGGGTGTTTGAAAATTGAAAAAATGATAAAATTTAGTAGAATTCGACTTTTTTAAGATTTTCTTAATAAAATATCTCTTGATAGATAAACGTACACCATGGAAAACTATATATATTCTGAAAGAACTCTTGGAGCTAAGTATGAAAATATGAACTGAAAAGACATTAAAGAAATAGGAAAAAAATATATGACGTCTGAAAATTGATAAAATGTGAAAAAAGTGAAAATGGTAAAACTTCAAGGCACTAGGGCTCAAGGACCGACAATTTTTCACTTGAAAAAATCTATTTTTTTTGAAACCTAATTAATTCAACATCACAAAACTTGTTATGGCAATCGCAAATGGAAGCCCCAAACTGTTCAAAAATTCAATCAAATTAAGGTTAAAATTGCAGTTTAGGATTGCCAAGTTTTGTGATTTTACCGCACATCAAAACATTTATTCTCTAGAATATACTAATAAAACTTAAGAAAAAGTAACAAGTGAACAACAGTAATTAACCAGTCATATACTAAGAAATTTAAGAAGAAGTTTCCTTGAAAAGTTCTATGATATGCTTAATTTCCTCTTCTTTAAAAGAATAATTTCGTCCTGTGACAGTTATTGGTGGTTCAACATTAAACAAAACATCGTGCAGTGGTACCCAACATATGTCATCACGCTCTGGCCAAAAGAATTGCTTAGAAGGACCATTTGGGTGCATGAACTTTACACTTACATCATTATGCTCAAAAGAGACAAAGTTAACAACACTAAAGTACCACTCTTTCTGATAACGACATACATAGAATGAACCAGGTGCAATATTATCAATGTTGAACATGTTAATTGTTGGCTCGTGTAGCAGGCTAATGGTGTCAGAAGATCCAGATACACGACTCATTTTAATTTCACCTTGAACAGACAGAAATTGATGGTTTTTTCTAATTCCTTTAAACCTTGGTGCATTTTCAAAACGAGACTTCAGAAAGATAGAATCTGCTTCAACTTGTTTTGAATCAACAAAAAAAGTTGTAATTCCGGCAATCTCTTTGGAAGCAAATTCAAATAACTGCAATGGTGTCAGAATCTGATTAGAAATTGGCCTTTGGAGACTAGCATATGCAGTGAGGCGTTTCAAAGTGCCTCCAACTCCATCACAAGCATTTTTGCCATGTGATGTGGCAAAAAAGTGCCACTCTGCTTTGAAATTAAAATCTTCTTCGTGTGAGAGAAGATTAGTTAAATTTTTGTAATTTTTATACTGGGCTGCTGAGCCATCACTGAAGTAATACACTTTCTGTATACCAATATCGATGAAATGATTAGCATAAAGGCTTTTTAAGAAAGAAAACACTGCTACTGTATCATGGATCTTATGATCACTTATACAAGCATAACAGTGACTACACAGCTGGTTTGTTTTCGGATCAATGTAATAAATCACAAATGGATGTATGGTAGCTTGGCTATTGTTCCAATGGAACCCTTGTGCAGCATCTTGAACTATAAATGAATAATTTTCTGCAAAATCTAGTATCATCACACATTCATTTGGTAAAAGTGACTCCTTTTTCTTTTTAAAATACTCAGCTTGCTTTTTTGAAGTAAAATGATGTTCAGTTAGATCATATAACATGTCACACAGGGTTTCAACAAAATCTTCAATACATTCTTCATAATCGTCTAATTGGCTGCGATCTGTGCTAACCCATTGCTTAAAGTTAATGCAATCTTTTTCCTTTAAAATCTCTGGAATTAATGAATTTAGGAAAACTTTAATTTGATTCTGGTCTGGACAATCATGACAATGATGCAACATACACTTTTCATTAGTAGTGTCACACACACATTTTTCAAGCACCTTCTTATAATCCAAAGATGTAATAGCATCTACTCTTAACTTCACATTTTGATGGTATACGCATACACAAACATTGTGAGACCCAGAAGCACCCACAGTTACGCACCACTTTGGGCGAAAAGCTGCAAAGGTCGAAAAACCGATATTAATGCTTGGGTACTCTGATTTGAAATGACAAAAAACTTCATGAATATTTGAAAGCAACAAACGCTTTTGAAATTTTTGTCTAGTACCTTCATGTAATTTTACTGTGACACAGTCCTTTTTCCCAGGACATAAACGACTAACTTCATCATTTTCGTAAAAATTTTCTATTAGTTTTTTGGTCTCTTCTTTTGGTCTCTTCGCTCAAGCCTTGCCTTTCAGTAACTAATCTGTCTTTTTTGATAGACTTTAGTGGAGAACAATCAAACATATCCAAAGACTGGTTAACTAACTCTGTAGCTGTTTCAACTGACATATGAGCCTCTTTTTCAGAGCAGGTATTATCATCACTAATCTCCTCACTGAACATCTTTCTTAAACAATTTCTGCAAATTTTATGGCCAGGTAATATACCATACAGTATTGTCTTGTCCTTGTATTCATCCAATTGCACTGTATGTAAATTGGTTTTTACACTTTTTTTATGGACTTCGAAAGGATTGGAACACGTTTTGAAGTTGTTACTATAATCCCTTATATATTGATTTGAATGATGCTGGCAAATATCAGTAAAATTTTTAATGCCAGAACGAATTTCCAGAATCTCTACGTCAGCAAGTGTTAAATCTTCAATGTCAATAACATCATTTTTTTTTCTGCTTACACAATCAGACTGTAAAAGTGTCCCAAAGTTGCAACTTTCCATTATTTAATTAAATTTAAAAATCTACAACCAAAAATCTACAATGCTGTGAAAAGAATCTGCAAAACTAAAACAACTCTAATCTGTAATGCTGAGGAACTAAGAATAATAGAATCTGCAATGCAATGAAATCACCAGATAGAATCTGTAATGGAATCAAATCAATAAAAATAGATTTTGCAACACAATGAAATCACCAAAAATAGAATCTGCAATGCAATGGAATCACCAAAAGTAGAATCTGCAATGCAATGAAATCACCAAAAATAGAATCTGCAATGCAATGGAATCACCAAAAATAGAATCTGCAATGCAATAAAATCACCAAGAATAGATTCTGCAATGCAATGTAATCACCCAAAATGGAATATAAAATGGAATTAAATCACCAAGAATAGAATCTAGAATGCAATGAAATCAGCAGAAAAGCAATGCAATAAAAAAAATATATTTTTTACAATATGTATATAGAATATAGTCAACTTCAAATGCCATAAAAAACAACTTCCCTCCCCCCAGAAAACTAATTTTTAAATTAATGTAGCATCAAATATTTTTTTCCTATTTCTTTAATGTCTTTTCAGTTCATATTTTCATACTTAGCTCCAAGAGTTCTTTCAGAATATATATAGTTTTCCATGGTGTACGTTTATCTATCAAGAGATATTTTATTAAGAAAATCTTAAAAAAGTCGAATTTTACTAAATTTTATCATTTTTTCAATTTTCAAACACCCCCCAAGCCTCAAAATCAGTCTAATTTCGATTATTTCTTGTGTTTTATGAAGTAAACTAAGAGTACTTATAGAATCATGAAGATGGGACCTGCTGCTGTTATAGATTTTTAAATAAACGAGCCTGAAAATGCATTTTTTTTTAAATTTCTCTACGGAGAAAGAAATTTTTGCAATTTCTAGCATTTTTAATTTGTCCTAGTTGTCAAACGTAAATGATGTAAAAGTTGGATCTGCATTAATTTGATACAACTTTTTGAGTTTTACAGAAAGACTTAAAAGACAGGTCATTTAACTAACTCTAAAACTGATTTTAGACACCCTAAAGTTGCTCCCGGCAGCATTTTAGGGAATTTTCCGCTTTTGCTAAAACCTTTATATAGCCATAAAAACTGATAGAAAAAAAATTTCAAGCTGAAATTTTCAGAATGTGGTTAACTCATAGAAGTGATCCAATGGTGTAAATTTGAAACAATCTTAAGGACCTTTATTCCAGACCCTTGTTGATATTGGCTGGAATGACCCATGTTCTAACGTGTACTAATTTCATGCTTGCTATGGTAAAACAACAACAACAACAAAATCAGGCAAAAAAAAAATAAATTGACAACATACCTCAATCATTGGCTTGCATGCTCTCCAAGGTCTATTGAATGACTCTATTACCTTCATGTCTTCTTCACTCAGCTCAAAATCAAACACCTGTGCAAGAAAGAATTTTAACATAAAACAACTGACAAAACAAAACAAATATATAATATGAGGTCGTTAGACCTCAGTTGGGAATTTCTAAAAGAGTCTTCCAGAGGACAACCAATTTTGACATTCTATGGTCTCAGATGCCCGGAAAAAGCACTCTCAATGTCAATTTTGATTGCCTGCTGCCATTTTTAGTTTCTAACTGGTCTGCTTATTGTTGCATGCTTGAACAAATAAAAAATGAAAATGTATATATAATGGATGAATTTTTCAAGAAACGAATACACTCTGTCAAAGCTATCAAAGGATTTTTTCAACAAATTTATTATATCTATATAAGTGTAATAAGGCTAAGGAATTTGTACATTTATTTTTATGATTTTTCTTTTTTAAAAAATTAAATTTTTGAAAATTTTGAACTTTTAGATATTTAAGACATGCAAAAAGAATTGTTTCCAGCATTGCATCATTAACCAGAAAAAACTCGTATAAAGAACTAAGAAATATAAAAAAATATAAATAATCATACCAAACCAAATTTTGAATTTGTTTTTAAATATCTATTAATTATAATGCATAAATCACACCATATAAAACCGAATTGTACTTACATCTGCATTTTGCTTAATTCTCTCTGGCTGTGCACTCTTTGGTATCACGGACAGACCTCGCTGCACTTGATATCGGATACAAACTTGTGCAGGTGATTTGTTGTATTTCTTCCCAATCTCAATCAACTTAGGATCTTCCAAAAGTAAAGGCTCTCCAGGTTTGGCCCAAGGTCGATCAGGTGAACCAAGTGGACTAAAAGCAGTCACTAAAAAGGAATAAAAATTATACTACAAAATTTAACAAATATCTTTTTGAACTTCCTTCTTGGTTTCTTATTTTATTGGCGTTTTGTATGTTTATTATTTGACATAAGGGCTTCATGAATTAGGATTTTTTGCACATGGAGTTTCATGCTGGCAAACTTGTTGTCATGCTCGCAAATAGTCTATAACTTTGATTTACTATGTGATTTATTTTGTAACTTTTATTAATCGCAAAATAAGCAAAACAGAAGAAGGCATGATCTTAATATGACCTTTAAACATTGATTATATTTAGATCTTACCTAACATATTGTGTTTTTTGCAGTGATTAATAAGCTCATTCTGAACAAGGTAAGGATGGACTTCAACTTGTAACATTGTTGGCTGGATTCGTGCCATATTAACAACTTCATCAATTTGCTGACTGTTAAAATTAGACAATCCTAAAATAGAGACATTTAAATGTGGTATAGTTAAACAAAGATATATATTATACATGTTGATAATAAAATATTGAAATATTGAAATCCTGCCAATATGTGGGAGACAATCATATATTATTGAATTGAAAAAAAAAGAAAAATCGCACAGCTTTTTTAAAACAAATAAATACTAAAACACACCAGCCCTCCAAACGATATTGCAGTAGCAATCGCAAGTCAGAGTATTTGATGAATTTGTGACATGAAAATGAGTGCTAACAAATACTTACAAGTTTTTGTTACTGTACTCACAAAGTATTAGCTAGCCTGTTCAAGTAGCAACAGTAACAGAATCGAAATTACTGTTTTTTTTAATAAAAAATGTGCCTTGAACATTTTTTTCTTTTGATGCAGTCCACAGTGTTTAACATTTGAAATGATTTTCTGATACTCTGATGTTTTACCATACACATCACAAAAATATGTTGTAAATGATTATTCATTTGGTATGTTCTATCATTCGAAAGAAAAAATGGAAAAGCTGCATTTTTATAACATAATTTGGTTGAACAAGTTGTTTTCACGACAGGTATATATAACAAGAACACCACAAATTGAACAGAATATTAAAAATAAAATCATTTTTTCAGAGTACATATTGGAAAATACTTCAATTGCTACTATCAATTTCTTATACACAAAACTTGCAATAAAAAAATACACACACTATTGTTGATCGTATTATATTCACAATATTAATTCAGCGTTGTTTAAACTGAAAAGTTTAATATGGAAAATTGTTTTGAAATTTTTATCAGAAAATGCATCAATGTTTATTTTGTGATGGATACAATGTTTTTACTTTCAGTTACTTACCAAACAATAAGATTTAGTATAGAAACAAAAATAAAATCATTCATTGCAATAAAATAACAATATCAAACGAACAATGTTACTCTACAGAGAGAGAAAATAGTGAGTTTGGCTTGCCAAACAATAAAATATTAGAATTAAAAAAAAAACCTGGATAAAAATACGTAACTTAGGCGTGTTAAGGGAGAAGTTAACCTGAACATTATTTATTCATATTCTATATAACAAAAGTCCACAACTTAAATATTTTTAGTTTCGATTTATACTTCTAAAAGGAAAAATTAAAAAACTCAAGCTTTCTTTTTAAGAATTTCAATTAAAATCTTGACCTCTTTAAAAGTAAAAAAAAAGTTCAATTGAGCACGATAATGTAATGTATTCAAAGAAAACTGCAACATCGGTCCAAATGAACATATAAATTCTAGACTTTTTCCCACAATTTATTTTCAATGATTCTTCTTCTAGTTCATTTTGTAATGCGTTGTATATGCAGATTTTTTTTCTTTTCTCTGCAATTTTTCTTTTTGCGTTTGATTGACAATTCTAATATAACCCAATTATCTTTATTTCTTTTGTTTCTGACTGGAAATTCAGGCTATAGTACAACTGCTAGTCTTTTCTAGCAACTGTATACATGTGTCATTGCAACAAAAGTGCTTATACAGAAACTGATAAATTATTATCAACCACTAAACACGTTCCAACTTTTCTAGGCAACGCTATTATTTTAACAGGACAGGATTTGGCTCAACAATATATAGTCATTAGCTAACTTATTTGTGAGAAATTTGTGATAAAAATAGGTTATGGTTAAAAATAGGTTATGTCAAAAAGTGTAAATTTAAACATGTTACTTTTTTTACACTCCCAGTGCTTATTTAATCCATGTTTCCCACACCCTAGAACCTAATGGAAGTTTAAGTAGGTGGGCCTCCCAAAAATGGACATAAAATATGTGATATTAAAAATGTCATATAATCCATTTAATTCTTTTAAATGTTCATTTTTTGTTGCATTTTACAATTTGGAAGGCACAAGTGCTATACAATAACTTTTTTAAAAATACAGGTAAAGTCTGTTAGAAATGTAAAACGTACCAATACTGCGAACTAAGCCATCATCTACTGCTTTTTCCATTTCTGGCCATGTTTCTTTGTAATGAATGTCAGAGTATATCAATGCTCCAGAATCATCTCTAGGAAAGACAACATTTCCAGGCTGCCAAGCAATTGGCCAATGAATAAGGTATAGATCAAGATAATCAAGTTGAAGGTCTTTTAGGGTTTGCAGTAATGCTGGACGAACATCTGCAGCAGCATGTTTTGTATTCCAAAGTTTGGAAGTGATAAATAATTCTTTGCGGTCAACTCCCTTTAAAGAAACAATTTATAAAAATGTTTTTTTGTGTAGATTTTAAAGAATTGTATTTCTTAGCAGTTTATGTTATGCATTATGGATTGCTTGTTTTACAAAAATACCAGTACAGGCACAAAGAGAGTGGATATGGGTGCAAGTAAATATTGAGTACATATATAAAACTGTAATAAAATGGGTACAAAAATTTTTAAAGGTTTTACTGGTGCAAGGGCATTATTGTGGTTATGCAGGTGTGGCATCAAAATGTTTACAATTATTTAAAACTTTAGCTTTGATCATGTTTATAAAATTGTGTTGTGTAAAATGTATAATTAATTTTTCTTGTTAAAAGAAATGTTGAGAATATTATACCTCGTCAATTTTCTTTTTCAAGGCTTCTCCAATTTCTTTTTCGTTGCCATACACATATGCACAATCAATATGACGGTAGCCAGCATCTATAGCAGCTTCTACAGCAGCTTGAACTTCACCTGGTTTGCTTTTCCAAGTACCCAAACCAACAACTGGGATAGTGTAACCATTAGCCAATTTTAAAGTTTTTGATGTAACAGCAGCCATTTTTTAATTTTCTACTAAACAGAAAACAGTTTTCTCCTTTTTAAACTACAAGATACACAGTTCCACATAAACAGAACAAACATTGTAACACAGTATTATACAAAAAGATGGTTCAGGAATTCTGGCTCCTGCTTTTTTAAAAGAACTTTTAATAAAAATGAAAAACATGAAGTGCCTGTGGGGTATACATCACAAACTACTTATAGTAATTATATATAATAACAAATAATTTCATAACGACGTTATTGGAAAAAAACATGGGGAGCTTTTTAAATTTAATTTATGCTGAATGTAATGGTGCAAAATTGAGAAGTCTACGATCACGCGTTCAAAAAAAGAAGCAATTTTAAAATGTACGGTAAAAAAAATGGTGTGTATATATTTATTTATTTTTTTTGGAAAATCAACATCTCACGAAAATAATACCATAAAATACGTCTTCCATCAAGCATTCAAAAACAAAAAAATATATAAGAAAAAATATAAAAGTATTGATAAATTATAAGGGTTTTTCTGAGAGTCTTGTTCATGTATAAGTCTTTTCGGATTGACGTCATGATTACTTACAGTACCGCCTGCATGTAACTTTACATGTACGCGAGTTTTACGACCTCATGTAACGATCTCATGTCTATATAAAGAACCTTCACATATCTTTTGTTTACACACGAACTTAATTGCTTTCTATTGTTATCGTCGTGCGCGAGTCATAACAATAAGATTTGATGAATCCTTTTGTTGTCACATGTAACATGCATGTTATTGTTTAAAAGTGTTAAAGATCACGAAGGCTATTGAAATATATTATTTTAGAAAAAAGAACGAACATAACACTTAATATTTAAAAAAAACTAATGTTGCTACTTTTTAAAACTTTTAGTAATAATTCTTTATCATCGAAGCATATTTTTTAACATGCAAAACTTTTAAAAGGTATTCTTATAAAAAGCAACGTTTAACAGCGCAAACGGAAAAACCCTACTTTCAGGACTTTTCCCTTCACGATAAGATTTCGAAAACAAATTAAATTTCAATACTGAAGAAAGAAAAATCTAAAAATCTAACTTTTGACGTTCTTGACAGATCTAAACACGCCATCTGAAAAAGCTTTTCTATCGCCGTTCTTCGTTCTTAAATTTTTAAAATGCGATCTAAAAAAGCATTTCTATCACCGCTTTTCGTTCTTAAATTTTGAAAATGCGATCTAACGAAGCTTTTCTATCGCCGTTCTTCGTTCTTAAATTTTAAAAATGCGATCTAAAAAAGCGTTTCTATCGCCGCTTTTCGTTCTTAAAATTTTAAAATGCGATCTAAAAAAGTTTTTCTATCGCCGTTCTTCGTTCTTAAACTTTTAAAATGCGATCTAAAAAAGCATTTCTATCGCCGCTTTTCGTTCTTAAATTTTTTAAATGCGATCTAACGAAGCTTTTCTATCGCCGTTCTTCGTTCTTAAATTTTTAAAACGCGATCTAAAAAAGCGTTTCTATCGCCGCTTTTCGTTCTTAAACTTTTAAAATGCGATCTAAAAAAGTTTTTCTATCGCCGTTCTTCGTTCTTAAACTTTTAAAATGCGATCTATAAAAGCATTTCTATCGCCGCTTTTCGTTCTTAAATTTTAAAAACGCGATCTAAAAAAGCTTTTCTATCGCCGTTCTTCGTTCTTAAATTTTTAAAACGCGATCTAAAAAAGCGTTTCTATCGCCGCTTTTCGTTCTTAAACTTTTAAAATGCGATCTAAAAAAGTTTTTCTATCGCCGTTCTTCGTTCTTAAACTTTTAAAATGTGATCTAAAAAAGCATTTCTATCGCCGCTTTTTGTTCTTAAACTTTTAAAATGCGATCTAAAAAAGCATTTCTATCGCCGCTTTTCGTTCTTAAATTTTAAAAACGCGATCTAAAAAAGCTTTTCTATCGCTGTTCTTCGTTCTTAAATTTTTAAAACGCAATCTAAAAAAGCATTTCTATCGCCGCTTTTCGTTCTTATTTTTTTAAGAGTTACGTATGAACATTTAGCTTTTGTGAAAAAAAATTAAATTGCATGCACGCTTTCGTAAAACACGAGCAACAGCGAAAACATAACATTTATAAACAAATGGTTTAACATGGCCGTTCGTGAGTAAAAACAATAGAGAAATAAATTTTTGTTAAATTTTATTTTATTTCGTTGATCTCTTGACGACTATAGCAATTAAATACAACAATGGGATACACGCAGTTCACATGAGCTAATTAAATTTCGCGAACAAGACATGAACTCTATTGTTTTCAACATGCAAAAATAGCTAATGTATTTAACAATAGGTTAACAATAACAACGAAAGTTCTGACGCTACCGAAAGCTCATGCGAAGGTGATAACTATCGCGTACATGTAAAGTTACACGCAGGCGGTACTGTATACACAAGTTACAGCTATACAAAAATACATTGTTTCAAAGCAATGTATATATATGTGACAAACAATGTATATATATATATATATCATGTTGTAAATTTAAGATATTTTTAGTTAAGAAAAGAACATCCTTGAAGATGCAGAAAATACGCGGAAGCTTACATTTGGACTGTACAGTAATAATTTACTCTATGAGGTGGTATACTACAGTCATGGATATTATTGAGCATTATTGAGAGATCCGTCAATTGCGGTATTGGTCAGGCCCTAAAGCATTACATGCTTTTATGCAATAGCTAAATCTATCCAGTTTTTAAAGTAAAAGTTTTTAGATTTCTGTAACTTTTCCATGCAATAATTCTTTTAAAACTGTTATTCAAATGACAATCATCTTGCCTCTTGAGACTTGACGGACAGTTATTAAATTATAGCAAGTATGGCCTAAAGATTTCTACAGCAAAGATCATAAAATCATTTTTTGTGGACAGGGGTTCGATTTCCCTAGGCAGCGACTTAATATGGGCAAGTTACCATAGCCCAGGGTTAACCCCAGCTATGTTAGGGAAATTGGGAAGATGGCGCAATATGTGGGCCAATGGTTGTGCTAATTGACAATATTTAAAGTATTTTGAGTCATTAAAATTATTTATTTAAAGTTCATAACAGAGGAGGGTGTTACGACAAACATATTCTACCTTGTTTTATTATTTTTCCTAAATGGTATCGACTAAAAGTCTTGCAATATTGGAATTTAGCAAGCGTAATTTTAAAGCGCAAGCGAAGCCCGTTTATACCATTTAAGCAAGCGAAAATATTTCTTACCAAGGAACTATTTTAAAAAGTTAGTCAGGTGTCCACTTATGACCTTTAGTCTGGTTCTGCTTATGACTTCCAGATTAAAAAGTATTTTACCTACTGGCGTATCTCAAGGAAGATATTTTTCGCGTACGTCTGAAGTCACTTTTCGGCGCAAAAATGTGCAAATCAAAATTGGAAATCGATTACAACGTTCAAAATTTCTTTTTTCAAAGAAGAAAAGAGGGGAAAAAACGTAAACAATAAAAACTGCTGAGAAAAGTTATAAAGTTTTGTCATGTGAGCAGAGGAAAATAAAATAATATTAAGAAAGTTTATCATTTTTGCGTGTTTTATGATGGCTCACTGTGCTTTAAAGAGGGAATAAGAAGAAATAAACTCACTTTTGTAATGATATTACTTGTACTTTCTTACAGTACTGTAAAAAGGTTTGTTAACACCATGGTTCGTGTTTTTCTCGCGCTACACACAAACCACGAAAGTCCATGATGCATATTTTTAAATTAAACTTTACATCATGGCGTCCACGATAGATTTATTCTATTGTTGGAACAACAAAGAATAAATTACTGAACAATTAAATTAAACTAAAAACCAACGGCGATAAAAAAGTTTAACATTTTGTTGTTTTTATTTGTTGGTAAATCTAGTTATATATATTATTAGATTTTGATCCTTCGTCAATCGAGCGGCTACAAAAAGTTGTTTGAAAATCATGAAAACGGGATCGTAGAAAGCGAAAGGATCGCCGTAGATCGTTTAAAAATCATGAAAACAGCATCATAGAAAGCGAAAAATATTGCCGTAGATCGTTTAAAAATCATAAAAACGCCATCGTAGAAAGCGAAAAGATCGCCGTAGATCGTTTAAAAATCATAAAAACGACATCGTAGAAAGCGAAAAGATCGCTGTAGATCGTTTAAAATTCATGAATAAGGGATCGTAGGAAGCAAAAAGATCGCCGTAGATCGTTTAAAAATCATAAAAACGGCATCGTAGAAAGCGAAAAAATTGCTGTATATCGTTTAAAATTCATAAAAACGGCATCATAGAAAGCGAAAATACTGCTGCAGATCGTTTAGAAACAGTAAAAACGGGATCGTAGAAAGAGAAAAGATCGCCATAGACCGTTTAACAATCATGAAAACGGGATCGTAGAAATATATGAAGCAAGAGCAAAAAACATTATGCTTCGTTGAACGGGATAAAAGCTGAAATAAACAAATTAACTTTTATGAAACACATATTTTTTTGAAAAGAAACAATTAAATTATAATTGCTATACAATAACAAGAAATCATGAAGCTAGCGAAAATGATCGTGGGAAACACGATTCTTTGTGAAGATAATGATATTAGCATGGAGGCCATGATGCAATGTTGGAATTTTTGTTAATCGTGGAGACCACGATGTCATCGTGGTTCGCATGCACCAAGCTCGTTACACAAACATGATGTTAACAAACCTTTTGACAGTACTGCAGGTAAAAAATGAATTCTTTTATAATGTTTCTTTTATATACTTAGCTAACAAATTTTTCCAACAAACTTCCGAACCTGCTTTTTATTTCTCTCTACATTACAATAAAACCATGTCTTTTATATTTTAGATTATAGGGAAGAGTCAAAAATCGATTTTTTCAAAAAAAACGTCATTTCGACGTTCTATCTTCAACACCCCCCCCCCCCCCCTCCCTAGCAGAAACGTCACACTAATTTTCGATATTTCCCAAATGCAAATATACCATTTTCCAGCATCTTTTGCGTTCCGTATGTTTCGCCGTGCGAAGCGTAAAGCCTCCATGCGACCTGGCCGCACTAACTATCTGTAAAAATAATCAAAGCAAATGAGATACCCTATCCTATATATACAAACTCTTTGTTTTTTACATAATATGGAGTCGAAGGTACCACAGAGTCTATCGTGCTTCAAAGTATATTCTGCAAATTATCTTCTTCGTAGTGCCGAGGCTAGGTTGTGTTGTGAGCAGTTTGTTTTATGTAGCTATATATCTAGCTATTTTATAATGCTGATTGTATATGTTCCAAGAAACAAGTGTTTTATTGATATTTGTTTACTTCTTTTTTAAAAGGAAAATCGATATTTTGATAAACGTCATGGTCAAAACCCCCTCCCCCCCAAACGTCGAAATGACGTTTTTTTTGAAAAAATCGATTTTTGACTCTTCCCTCACCCAACAGTACCTACAAACGATGGCTATAGTAATAGATAGTTTTAGTAAAGAAATACTTTTTAACAAAAATTGTAAGAAACTTAAATATGCTCGCCAGTAAAGATATGAAAAAGAGCCCTGGGGACAAGGTTGCTTGGGACTTTCAAATTGCTAAAAAAATATTTTGATAGTACTGTCCCTCCTGTATATATAATATTTCGCTTGCGAACAAAGGGAACCTGTTGCCCGCTCCACAACCCTTTATATATTGATCTTTTGATTTACTTCAGGATTTATCTACAGTTATCTAAAAGAAGTGCTGAACTTATTGCTGAAAGATTAAATTCACTGGTAGGGTAACTAGTATAGCTAAACACTGACTGCACAAATGCACGAATAATGAAGACTTACAATCAAAGTTTTAAATATCTCCTATTAAAAATATAACATCCAAATTTACCACTTACAGTTACTATTCGAGCGTTGAAGTCAAAACAACTTTCGTTTAGTTTAGAGTGTAAAATGCCACCCTGTACCTTTACGTGCAGCTTGTGCGCCATGTTTATTTTGACTGTGTTTAATATTTTGCAGTCCAGATTCTTCCACAGAAATGACAGGAAGTGGCCAACGCATCATGCGCAATGCTAAATCACGTGCATCACTAATATATTGTTGCACGTAGTCTTCGGCTCCCAGTGCTGGGGACTTGAATCCCGCTCACTGCCAGCTAATGTTCAATATGACATTAACCTCATGTTTCTCAAACGTTTTCATCCTGACAGGAAACAGCAAATTATCTGTGTCGCTGTAGTTCAGCAAATTCTCACTTTTATTATTCTTATATACTCACACCGTTTGAATTTTTTAAGAAACAAGAATGAAAGAATAAACAATAGCGTTGATATCAACCTCGTCCCCAGGGTCTTGTGGCCCCTGAGCCGTTATTACGGAGTGGCCAACAATGACAACAAGGCAAAATGCCCTGGGAACGAGGTTGCGTTGATATCGCTTAGTGGATGGAAAGTTGAAGAAATGCGAAAAGGCAGGAAACTTACAACTTAACGGTCAAGTCTTAGCAACTGAGTTTTGGGGTCAGATTTTCAGAGATAGAATGAAAGAAAGGGAAGGAAGGAAGGAAGAGTGAAAAAGAGACAGAGAGAGAAAGCCAGAGAGACAGAGAGAAATAAAAACAAAAAAACAGAGAGAAAGTCGTCCAGGAATATTAGGATCCTTCCCATAGATCATTATTATAAAAATCACTGATGTAAATTTTCTAAAAAATGGCAGCACCCTTAAAATTTCTAGTGTTCTTATCATTTTTTAGATTATTGTGATCGTGTAATGTAAATATGTATCTCTTTCTATTTTTTGATTTCTGATGGAAATTTTTATCTATTTTTTTTTTAAATTACAAAAATATCGAAACATTCATCGTGATTTTTAATATTGAACCATGAGATCGTTGACGTCTGGAAGTGCATTTTCCGCCAACCTAGAGATGTAAAATTTAAAAATTTGCCACTCGGCGCCTACCATGGGGGCGTCTCGGGTAGCCACTATATAAAGCGAAATTCATATATGTTATTTTTCTATATAGCCCCCCCCCCCCCAATATTAAAATTGTGATTACGGTACTGAACTTTCCTTTGAACTTTCATTAACTAGTGAAACAAATGTAACTGGTGAAATGTTCATCGCTGCATCAGGATTTAACTGACTGCCGTATTGTTAATATTGTTAATTTTTTCCGTAGAACGACCAGTAATTGGCTGGTATGATGCATCCGGGTCTAAAAACAACGTAAAATGAAAGTTTTTTCATGTTGTCGGATGGTAATAAGTATAGGTCATTTAGTTCCTATGATATAATAAAAACAAAAAGAAAAGAAATCGATTTCAGTACTCACAGCACGTAAGAGGAATTTTTTGTCGCTGTGAAGGTTGGCAAATGGTTATAGTTAGCTAACAAAAAAACGCTAGCAAACTATCTGTATGGAGTCGGTGGACCTTTCACTGGTATTTGATACTTTTAACAAATTCATTAAAACTATTCTATGTTTGCACGAAGGGGTATGCTTCATTCCAGCATTGAAGATACAGTGCTCAGCTGTATATCGACTGTGGAACACGTGCTGTTTAAATAATCGCTGTTAAATTTCGCCCTTCTGCATGCGTGTCACTTTATGTTTTTTAAAAGCAGAAGAAAATATCTCATTTAAAAACAAGTACGTATATCATTACGGTGTTTCATACTGCGCAGATCTGGGCAGTAGCGAAGCGCTTGTACGAACTAATTTTTAGCTTGCCTTCTTCTCTTTTGATAGCCCAAATAAATTCCATGGTCAGTTCTTGATAGCTATTCTGGTTAGTACACTGCAAAAAGAGGCAAAATGCACAATTCTGTTTGATGTATCTTCAAAATAATTTCTGCTTTTACCTAAGTATTTCTAAAGTAAGCTAGCTAGCTATATGCCAGCAAGTTTGACATGGATTAACGTGGTAGAGCATTTAGCAAAGAATTTATTTGCAAAGTATAGTCAGCTATATAAAGAAAAGCACAAACGAAATCGATTAAAATAAAATGCACGCTTAAATGATATTAAAATGACTGGCTTTGACAGAACATTGATCACCTGCGTAACTTTATTGTAGTACTTCTAAAGTTGAATTTTCGTTGGAAATTATTATTGTATATACATTACATAGCTAGCTAGCTATGCAATTATAATTTAATAGCATGCTACACTGTATTTTTCTGTTAAAATGTTTTTAGTTCCAAAAGTTTTCTAAATTTTAGTAAATATTGGAGAAACAATACAAGAGGAATTTTGGCAAGGTCCACTTTCCAATTTTGTTATAGCTAGTAATTTTAGAACACTGACATTATGAAACATTTTGCTCATATTTTGCACAATTTCTGTGAATTGGCAACCGAAAAATTTATGTGTGTAATGTCTAGTTTTGACGAAAACAGTTAAAAATTACAAAACTTGTTTGAAAAGTTATTTTTCATTTATTTGTGTCTTTTAACCACAATATTTTGATTTATTTTATTTTTCTCAACGGCTGAAACTTGGTAGATCTTACAGATTAAAAATGTTCCAATGCAACATATTGAGGCGTAACAAAGCCTACCAAATTACCGTACGAATGATGCTAAAAAAAAATCAAAAATCGACATATATAAGTGACCCAGTGACACAACAGGTAAACTTTTGGAATTGTTCTTTAATATTATAGGTATTTTTTTATAATAAGCTACATTTTTTGCTATGCAAGTAGCTAGATATAGCTATGATATATAATGAAAAATTATTCCAATATGTTTGTTATGTCATCGCTTAACCCGATTATAGCTAACTAGCTAAAGCTACAACCGTTCAGAAAATTAAGTGACACAACTCAATATATGGTAAAAAATAACAACAAATCACATGAAAACACCCCCCTTCGCCCCTCAACTCAATGTTGAAGGCCTGTGTGAGCACGTGGGCAGTTGCAGTGGGGTAGAGCAAGGGGCCTAGCTAGCCAAAAAAGTCACAACAACACTGAGAAAGGGGGTGGGGTATTTTCTCTTACTAGTTTTATAGAGGCTTGTAGACACTGGTTATTACGTCCTCTTTTATCAACACTTTGGTATTGTTAAGACAATAGTGAAAATCTGGGATGTAATTGGCGATCGAAATTAAGGTTTCTTTCTCTTTTGACTGCTAACTTTACTTGAGGTAACATTAAGACTACAAGATATGGCTGTAGCTTTTATTATTCAATAACCAAGCTTAGGTTTTGAAGTTTGTCTCTTTTTTATAATATACACTCTTATGTCGTTACTGTGTTTCTTTCTTTCAAATTATTGTAAAATCTATATTCTCCACCAGTATAAAAAATTTTAAAAAAAGGAAAAAGTGACTAATTCTCCGTGCAGCTCTAGTTTTCTCTAGGAAATGGTTTACGCTTTGTCAGAGATTTTAAAATTTGTCCCTACAAGGGCTTTGCTAGTTCCCAGACCTGCGCGGTATAAAACTCTGCAACTGAAGTGGTTCTTACCAGGATTGCATGTCCACTGTGCATCATATTTTACTTATCTTTTCTAATGTACAGAATACCTGGTTTCCACTAATAGTATCTGTCTTCTGTGTTGTAGCTGAAAAGTATCCAAATAAAACTACAAATATTGTAAAGAGCGTGCGTATTTAGTGCAAACCACGTCTAGTCAGTTCGGGAAATTTATTGTAAATATTCTTTATTAAATCACACATACGGAGTAGTGTGATATGTTGGTTTACCCTTTCGTCGCGGCGACGGCGGTGGCGGCGGCGGTCTTCAGGAAAGTTTCATCACACTGGATTTGAGTTGTTTTATTTTGCGTATGCCACTGTATCCGAAATAGTGCTTTATTATTAAACAGGGTTAAAATAGACATTTATTTCATAAATAGTTTCTTATTTACAATATTTAAAATCGTCAAATTGTCGACTTTTGGTAGAATTATGAATATAAAAACAATAACTATTACATTTCTAAAAGGTGCAAATTAAATTTGCGAAGATTACTTTTCTTTCAAAATTTTTATCACCCCCGGTTTGTTTTGGTAACAGCCGTCGTTTAGATTTCCCTCGCCAGTTTACAGAAAGGTTGAAGTTGGCGTGTTTGTTTTGTGTTCTCTTTCTGTAAAAATTATAGCTAGCTATAATTATAACTATAGCTAGCTATATCTTGATATAGCAGCTCCATATTTATTTATTTTTCTTTTTTTTTCTGCAGTGTTAAGTCATAAAATTGTCCCTCTCTCTCTATTCGGTGTTAGAACTGAAACTAACACTGAACCAAACTGTGAAAATTGGTTTAAAGTTGGTAAACTATTGGTTAAAACTTGGTAAACTATTGGTTAAAACTATTGGTACAACACTGTTAAAATATTGTAAACTATTGGTTAAAACTATTGGTAAAATATTGTGTAATAATCTTCTAGTTTAGCAAGTTGGTAAACTAAGCTAGCTAGCTAGAAGACACTGTTGGCAACAACATTTTTTAATATTTTCAAGATCCCTGGGTAGCCATAGCTATATGTTATGTGTATCATGCTGTATTACTTTATATCCAAGATAATTAATCTAACAGTTATTGCTGTGTTTCTGTCACTTTTGCTAATTTTGGCTGGCGATGTTGAAATAAATCCTGGACCAGGCCCGCAATTTCATCAAAAAGTTGTTCTAGGCTCTTTTCACCAAGGTGATCCTAGATTTGGTGAAAGTAGTGGTATACAATGTGCCTGCAATGCACTCTATTCAATATGTTTTTCTTCAATTAAAAAGGTTTCAGTTTGGAAATCGTTTGATTTAGATTATGTATTAGAAAAAGGAGATGAATTGTTTAAAAAATTAGGTAAATTCCGTCCATTATTTATGGATGAAATGCCTTCTAGTGTACTAATTGAAAGAAGTAATATTGAGATTGAAAAGTTATCTCGTCTTTACGGATTAATGGGACAAACAGATATTTTTGTTAATCACGACACAATCACTGATATCGGAAATGGTCTAATATTTATGGCAAATGAAATTAGCTTCTCATTGATTTGGGCAAAAAAATCAATTTTTTTGTTTGATTCTCACAGTCAGGATAAAGATGGCTCATTAGTTGCAGATGGAAGTTCAATTCTTTTATCTTTTAAGTCGCTTATTGATGTGCAGAGGCACATTAAGTATCAATATTCTAAACATTTTGCTGCTAATTGTGCGAATATGCAGTTTGAGATACAGTATATCAAAATTATAGAATCCAGAAATTGTTCTGAAATTTTATCTTCTCCTATGAAAAACCGAAAAAGGATTCAGAACAAAATTTCATTTGATAAACATTACAGCACCCGTTACAGTAGCAAAAAGTGTGAAATGCGTTTAAAATATGCAGAAATTTTTGGAACACCTGAACATGAACAAATGAAGAAAGCAAAATGTGAAAAACGTGCAGAAATGTTTGGAACACCTGAGCATGAGCGAATAAAAAAAGCGAAATGTGAAAAACGTGCAGAAATTTCTGGAACACCTGAGCATGAGCAAATGAAAAAAGCAAAAAGTGAAAAGCATGCAGAAATTTTTGGAACACCTGAGCATGAGCGAATGAAAAAATTAAAATGTGAAAAACGTGCAGAAATTTTTGGAACACTTGAGCATGAGCGTATCAAAATGATAAAAGAAGGGCCATTCTATATTTGTGTGGTCTGCAATCGTTGTCTTTACCTTAGATCAGTAATACTTTTCGATGTTGGCAAATATGATATTCACATATTTGACTTTTATAAAAAAGTTGAAAGTCCTGATGGAAAGTTTTACATTTGTCGCACTTGTCATAATAAGTTAGAAAAGTCAGAAATTCCTGCACAAGCTGTTTGGAATAAACTTGATATATTCAATTTCTCTAATGATTTAGCAAATTTGAACAGACTTGAAAAAGTTTTAATATCCAGAAGAATTCTATTTAAAAAGATCACAATAATGCCTAAAGGCCAAATGCCAAAACTCAAAGGCAGTATTTGCAATGTTCCAATAGACACAGCAGATTTAGCAAGGACGCTACCTCAAGGAACTGATAGTAATGGTATTGTAATGCTAAAATTAAAGCGCAAGTTAACTTACAGAGGTCATGTTTACTTTGAAGCTGTTTCACCAGAAAAAGTTCAGGCAGTACTACAATACTTGAAAATGAATAACCCTTTGTACCAAGATATAACAATTGATATAGGTCAGATACCGGCTGATATGTTATCTCTAGCTGAACCTATTGAAATACCAATTGAAATACAGTCAGAAAATCATGTTCCTGAAATTGTTAGAAATGTTATCGAAGACTCTAATAATCCACTGGATCAGTTTAGAGTAGGGACGTCGGAAACTGTGCTTCTATCTAATATTCCTCAACCTGAAGAGGCAGTAATTGCACCAGGGGAAACTATGACACCTCTATCAGTTTTAATGGATGAAAAATGTGAGGAATTGGCTCACCCTTTTCTTTTCCCTACTGGAAAATTTGGTTACAAGGCTGACCGCAGTATTAAGTTAAGTCCAGTAAAATATTTTAATCAACGCTTGTTAAACTATAAACAAAAATTTGCTTCAGACTCTGATTACATTTTTTATGCACTTTCAGTCATGTTACACTTGAATTTATACAGCCAAATAAATATAGCAATGAAAAAGGTCACTTCCAATCGTTTAACAGCTGGTATGCTGTCCAATAACTTTTTCGATACAGTAAAATCATTTATTGCAAAGGATGAAGGTTTCAATTTTATGAATACAGTTAAAGGGACTCCAGCTTATTGGAAACGGTTTCTCTCTGAAGTTTTGGCTATGGTTAAGCAGCTTGGGTTGCCCACTTTCTTTATGACATTAAGTTGTGCAGATTTAAGGTGAAATGAACTTATTTTAATAATTTCTAAACTTAAAGGCGAAAATCTTTCAGAGGAATATATCGATAAAATGACCTATTTTGAACGATGCAATTATTTAAATTTTAATCCAGTGTTGCTTGCTAGACATTTTCAATACAGAGTTGAAACATTCTTTAAAGAAATAGTGGTTAATGGGTCTCTTGGCAAAGTTAACTATTATGCGATTCGTGTTGAATTCCAAGTTCGTGGAAGTCCTCATATTCATTCTTTTTTATGGGTTTTAAATGCTCCTATATTAAGTGAAACAAATGTTGACGAATATGTTGCGTTTGTTGATTCTGTCATTAGGGCATATGTTCCAGATATAGATTCAGATCCAGAGCTCCATGAACTAGTAACTACGTATCAAATTCATTCTCATTCTAAATCCTGCCGAAAGTATAAAAATCAAAGTTGTAGATACCATTTTGGTCGTTTTTTCACGGATCATACGGTTATAGCTATTCCACTACCCAAAGACACAACATTGGATGAGAAAACAAAAATTCTAGAAAAGCGCAAGTTGCTACTTGCCGTGGTTAAGGAATACATTGATAAAAATTTGGATCCCCGAAAAAGAAACATCTTAAATCCATCAGATGATTATTTTGAACAAGTCCCAACGATAAAAGAGATTCTTCAAGAATTAGGGATTTGTGAGCATGACTATTTTGAGGCACTTTCTACCTCTGATGACGGCGACTTCCAAATTCACCTAAAGCGTCCACCAAATTCTTGTTTTGTTAACAATTATTTTGAAGAAGGTTTAGCAGCTTGGACAGCCAATATTGATTTGCAGCCTGTTTTCAATCATTACAAGGCTGTTACATACATGTGTGCTTATTTTTCAAAATCTGAAGATGAGACTTCTGAGGCTATGAAGCAGGCAGCAAAAGAAGCTTTTAGTTCAAATGCAGATATAAAGCGAATGAGAGCAATTGCCAGAGCCTATGCTAATAAAAGAGAATGTTCTGTTCAGGAAGCTGTTTATATTTTAATGCCTGAGTTGTGGCTTAGAAAAACCTTTCCAGGTGTGATTTTTGCTAACAGTAATCTTCCTGGGAATCGCTTTAGAATATGTCGCAGCAAGGAAGAAATTGATGAGTTACCTGAAGACAGTGTTGATATTTTTAAACGTAACATGATAGATCGTTACACTGAAAGACCAAATGCTACATTTTTAGGTGGAAAGTATAATATTGTAGATAGATTTTGCTATGCAGAATTTATAGCACATTATTACTTGCCTGCGAAAGATAATGTTGTAAACGATAATCAGCCAACTGTTTTACAAGATGAATTGTTTGAAGTCGATAATACCAACTGTAATTACCCCAAAAATATCCCTTTAATGAACTCAAAAGAAAAATTAAAATGTCGCAAGGTTAAAGCAGTATTACGTTATTTTGTACCAAATAGACATAAGTATCCTGAGAAATACGCACATCATTTGCTTTTTATGTTTTATCCTTTTCGTAATGAAAATGATCTCAAGTGTTCAACTTCCGGAACATATTTGGACAAGCTCAATCAAGCTGGTGTTATCGATATTGTCAACCGAAACAAACAAGTTTTTAAACCTTGTGCAGATTTAGTTGAAAAGGCATTAATAAATATGCGTTCGAATTTATCTTCAAACCAGGATCAATTTGCTGATCAAGAAAATGATGAAGTGGCACAATTGATGGAAGATCCTCACAATTCTGAATCAGAGGATCCAGCTGAGGATGCTGTAGTGTTAGATGATGTTTTTGTTTCTTCTAGTTGTGCACCAGTCATTATTACTGATGATGAGTTAAATAAAAAAATTACATCACTTAATAAAAATCAACGGCAATGTTTTGAGGTCATTTATGATTGGGCGAAAAGATTTGTTAAAAATCTGTCAGCTACTCAAACTATAGAGATTTCTCCATTGTATGTGTTTTTAACCGGAGGTGCTGGAACAGGTAAATCACATTTAATAAAAACTGTTTATCACGCTTTAACTAAAATACTCCTATACAACTCAAAAACTTTGGATAAACCAAAGGTATTATTACTTGCTCCAACAGGTGTAGCTGCTGTTAATATTAATGGAACTACTATTCATTCTGCTCTTGGAATTCCAGTTGGTAGATTTGGAAAGAATTTACCTAGACTTAATGATAAAAAAGGTCTGCATTGAGAAATAATCTGTGTGAATTGTGAGCCATTATCATTGACGAAATATCAATGGTCTCCAATTTACTACTTTTGTATATTCACTTACGGTTAAATGAAATATTTGGGTGTTCTGATGATGTTCCATTTGCTGGTATAACTGTTATAACAGTAGGTGACTTATATCAACTGCCTCCAGTACAACAACGAACAATATATTCTGAGTATAATGATTTGTGGCAAAATTTAGCACATTTGTGGAATCTTTTTAAGATGGTTGAACTAGATGAAGTTATGCGCCAAAGGGGTGATTTCAAACTAATTGATCTCTTGAACAAAGTTCGAACTGCCTCAATTGAAGAAGAAGATGAGAAACTACTAAAATCTCGCTTTGTTACACAAAGCAATATAACTTATCCTAGTCACGCTCTTCATATCTTTGCAGAGAATAAACCATGTGAAGAACATAATTGTCAAATGTTGAGATTAAATGAAAACCGTTTGTATTCAATACTAGCAATTGATGATTTGCCTAAAAATGTTGCTAGAAATGTTATTGACAAAGCACTTAGTCGCAATCAAAGTCAAACAGGTGGTTTGGCAGGCAAACTAGAAGTCAAGGTTAATGCAAGAGTAATGTTAACCGTTAATATTGACATTGCAGATCGTTTTAACGGACAACTTGGGACAATTAAACATATATCATTTAATGCTAATGATTGTGTTAACAATATTTGTATAAAATTTGATGATGTTCAAGCTGGTCTAAAGAGGATGCAAAACAATTCTTTAGCAAGGCAACACAGATGGGTACCTATTGAAAAAGCAGAGGCGAATATTATAATAAGGGCCAATAAAAATAGTTCTCCAATTATAAAGCGAACACAATTCCCCTTGATGTTAGCTTGGGCATGTACCGTTCATAAAGTGCAAGGTTTAAGTCTTGATCAGGCAGTTATTAGTTTTTCGTTGTTAAAACAAAAAAGTTTCAACAATGGTCAAATGTATGTAGCTTTAAGTAGAGTTACTTCCTTGAATGGACTATTTTTAACAGGTGAATACAAACCATCTGCTATTAAAGCTGATGCCAAAGCAACATGTGAATATGACCGCATGAGAAGAGAAGCAACACTCCGACCATTACATCAAGATTATAATGTAGAAACTTCATTGACAATTACATTATTAAATACAAGGTCCCTAAACAGACATGCTGTAGATATTTTTCATGATCAATTTTTGGTAAGCTCTGATATATTGTGTCTCACTGAAACTCAGCTTTTACCAGAACAAAGTACAGATGGTATTTCTGATATTTTAGGTAATTTTCGTATGTTACACAACAAGTCCAATGATAAGTTTCAAAGTATTTCATTTTGCCATGATCTTAATGTTGAAATAGTTAATATTTACCAAAGCACTGGCATTTCTATTATAGAATTTAAAAAACCTTCTTTCTCACTTAATCTGTTCAAGTTAGTGTTATTATACAGAAAAAATACATCTTGTTTGTCTGAATTCTATGAAACATTATCTGATATTGTTCAGTTATCATCAATTCAAATTATTATGGGTGACTTTAATATCAATGCCCAAGATTACCCACTTAAAATGTGTTGTCACAAATATTGCAGAATTTTCACCAGATAGTACAAGAACCAACTCATCTTCGTGGAGCAACACTTGATCATATATATGTCAAGAAAGAATTGTTCAATTATTTTGAACTTCGTCATTTTGTAAAATGTGTATACTTTTCTGACCACGATGCCATCAAATTTCAATTAAAAAAGCTTTAAAACATTATGAAACAGAATAGTTATTTGGTTTAATTTGTTTAAATAATTCAATTTTGTTTGTTGATATGTGGTTCTCGCAAGTGCAATGCAGGTAATGAAATAAATTAGAGGGAGAGGGGACGGGGGAGGAGCTTGGTTTTAGCTACTGTATGTATATAGATTCTAATTTTGTTACATTGTGTTTTATTTTGTTTATGCTATTTTTAAAAGGTGCTGTGACACAGTGTGGAAGGAGGGGGGTTGGGGAGTGATAAGCTTTCTAATATCTTTTAAATTGTGGTTGTTTTAACACCTAACATGACAAGGCCTTGATGTGTATCAAGTGCAACCAGACAAAAAACTGTGTCGCAGCACTTGTATATTTGTTAGTTTGCCTGCACAAGTAGGCTTTTGTTATATTTTAAGATTTTTGTTTAAAAAGAAGCAGAAACAGAGGCTATATATATAGAACAAATGTTATGATTAGGCTTGTCTCTGCGTACCTTTGCTTCTGCTCCAATGTAGTACATTTAGTATTTTGTTTTACATTGTGTTTTATTATATTTGTATATATTTTAGTTTTAACTTTAAGTTAGAGACACTTATAAAATACATGAAAGACACTTACAAATTAAAACAAGTTTAAAGACGTTATGAACTTAAACACATTTAAAGGGATTTACGAAATAAAACAGAGTTATGAACTGAAACAAGTTGAAAGACATTTTACGAATTAACAAGTGGATGACTACGAAATAAAAATGTGCATGGTCAATTTTGTGGTGATGATGATTCTTGGTGAAATTTAAAAGGTAAATGAAAAATATTTGATTTATAGACATTAAATTCATTGAATTCATTTTAGGGGAATTTAATAACTTGTATCGAACTGTTGCCATGATAAACTTTGACATATATATATGCTGTAGAATAGGGAAATAAGAGGACAATTCAGGTTTGGGTAAAAATTATATGATAGTATTTTTAGTATTCATTTTTTCTTTAGTTTTCATCGTTGAAAAGCACAGATGAATCGATATATGTATTAACAATATACTAATATCACCCATAATAAATTGCAATCTGAAGACTGAAGACGTACCAAATTATTTTCTCCATCGATATCCAATCACTTATAATAAATTGCAATCTGAAGACTGGAGACGTACCAGATTATTTTCTCCATCGATATCCATACTATATCGATACATTTTTACTCATTGACGAATTCAACCGCTAAAACATTTTTAAACTACCCGTTATAATAGTTTAAAACACGTATTGAAGGCATATGAAGTCGCAAGAGTCATATCCAATATTAAACTTATTAACACGCAACTAGTGGACGCAGAATTGCAGCGAGTCATAAACTGATATAACATGAATGTACGAGCCATGCCATGTCATTACTTACCTTCTTTCGATGCACCACTCCAGACGTTTACGTCGGCTATAGTAGCAGAATGATACTAAATCCTGGACAAATACATCAAACTTAATTAAAATAGCGTGCAGTGCTCAAACCAAGAGAAAGCAACTGTAAATCTCATCATTTAAAAGAACTATGGATTTTGGGCAAATTACATTGTAAACTGTTATAAGTATTGTCACGTCAACTTTTCTATGTAATGTTATCTTTCCAAGTTTAATGCCTCCAGTTCTAATTTGTGTAATTTTTGTAATTTGGCAATTATATAGTTTTATTGTATTGTATTGTTTTTTCTTTGTTTAGTAGTATTAAAATATTAAAATATCTCCTTACTGTACCCTTTTCATTGTTTGTTGTTGTTGTTGTTTGTTAAAAATTGAATTATGTATCAACAATATTTTCGCGCAACCAATTGTTTGCGCAGCGGTTTTGCGCAAAAATTCGATGTGTGCGAAGATTTAATGAATGTTACGGGAATTTGTTTGCGAATGATCTAAGATCTCAGGTATTTGTCCGCCGACTATCGCTTGATATTTGTTAAATCATATCTTTTCCCGCCGTATGAGCGCAACAAGGCGTATAAAGCCTTATTGAAGGGTTAGGGTTAAGCGAGCCAATATGAAACAAATTAAGTATAATTTCGATCTATACCAACACAAAATTGTCATTTCTTTGGTGCCATATTGGCTGCTACGTGAGCTTTAGTGTTCTGTGTGATTTTAAACCGACCGCGGTTTCTTGTTTGTTTATAAACACAAGGAATATTTGACAGTCGTTGAAAGAGTTTGTTTACATTTGAAACAGTGTTTTAATGCTGACTTCCATTCACTCATCTTGCAAGCGAGATTGATTTTCATAAATCAATAAAATGTAGCGCACAAGAAATTTTTTAAACAAACAGGAGAACCTCTGCAAAATTCACCATTGCCGACTTGACATTGCTAAATATCCAACCTTAAAGAATAGCCACAAAAAGGTATGGGAATTTTAAACTATAGGAGCATACAACTTTTACAAAAGTTTTTAGAGTTAAAGTTTTTAAGGATACGTCAAACCCTTTTTTTGATTTTTTCTCAAAAAAAATATTTTTATGCCTTCGGGAAGCAAATGGTTCATAGAATATTTATTTGAAAAAAAATGTATAAATTTATAATGCAAAAACGAGGAAATTAGGAAAGGATAAATTAACAAACATTTTTTTTCAAACATTCTTTGTTTAAAAATTGAAAAGAATTTAAATCTTGCACACATGAGCATGTTTTTTTCTAATATGCTGAAGATATGACGGTATTTTTTTAAGTTGATCATTTGAACACATCAAAGTGATTATATACTCATTAATTGAGGTAGATATGAATAAAAACCTACGAACTACATATCATTGAGAACACAAGTTGAAACAAATATTTTCTGGTTTTTATTTTCTTTATTTATATTTACATTTATCATAATCTTATCGAATATGGGACGTGCTAGTGCGAGTGGATCTTCGTTCAAAAAAAGAAAATTGAAAAGGTTGCAAAAAAAGGCAGAACATTTTTCAATTCAACGGAAAAAAATCCTCGCTACCAGCGACCTCGGTTCGTATTTTAACCAGGAACAACAATGGCAGGAAGAACAATTTGATACTCTAAGTCCTAGTAGGACTGGACTTTTTCTAATATATTCGATATTGTTGGGTTAGATCTGAGCGAGAGTTGTAAAAATAATTTCCGAAAAATTGACGATGCACGTATAGAAGGTTCTGACTACAAAACATTACAAACAACAAAAGGAAAAAGGAAAAAACGCAGAAATGCAATGAATAGACTGGCTGACAGTTTTAGACACATAGAAGGAGTATGGATCTGCAAAATTTTACAATAATTAGCTGATCAATAATTAACGTATTTTTCCACATTATTTTATGCTTTATTTTCCTGGAATATATACAGTCTTTCCTATCAATTTATTCCTTTCCCAAACAAAAGGCGCTGGGAACGAGGTTGCTTGTGTACTCTATTTTTTGTTATGCTTAAGTGAGTTTACGTTATTTCTCTTTCAATATATAAATAATTTATTAAAAAAAATAGCCACATGCTGTAGAATCATGACGTATCAGCATAATTCTGTATCATACAGAGCATGCAAACCCGAAGAAATTCTTTTCTTTGTTTCGAATTACTGAAGCGTGAGGATGTTCAAGGCTGTTTATCTCGTAAACATATTTTTCTCGATGTTGCTCTACATTTTAGGGTAGAAGGTACAGGGACTTCAATATATCGAGACAAAATTAGCACATAATTATTATCAAGATATTCAGCTCTCCAAAGGTGTTTGTTTTTTTGAAAAAAATGTACCATTCAGAGGTTACCATGTGATAAAGTTTATATTTATCAACGAAGGAGTACCAAAATCCATTTTTCGTAATAAAACTAAAAATATGTTTTTAGAAAAAAAACGCAGGCACCTTTTTCATGCCCATGGGGAGCTGAGTTTAATGATATAACTTTTACAATATAAAAGTAAAATGCTTGTACCTTCTACCATCAGAGACTTTGAAAACGTGTTCGATAATTTTTTACGCCTTTCCATTTTTTCGACGAATAAAAAGAATAGCATGGCTAGATAGGAAATTTAATAGGCTTTCAGAATATATATACTTTTATAAAGTTAAATTTTATAGTTTAGGAAATATACGCATTATTCTCAACATGGGTAAAAAGGGTTTGACGTATCCTTAACTGTAAATTTTAGTTTTTAATACTCTTGTTTCTTAGAATTTGCCACCATCATTAGACTTTAAAAAAGTGTATACTTTTTCACTTATTAAGCAAATAATGTCGAAGCATTGGTTAAAGAAAAAATGTTTGTTGTTTGGAAGTTGTAATGTCATTTCACTTTGCTGTTATGCATATGTAACCAAAATTACGCAGAATCATTTTCCCCCTAATTTTAGTTGGTCAAAAAGCTAAAGCGCCGGCGAGCTAGGCGCAAAAGTCGAATTAGTTAAACCTTTTGATCTCCGCAAATGAATTCATTTTCACCTGTTCAGCGGAAATTGCTGTCCATTGCACATGCGCTGCGCAATGAGTCAGCGCTTTTTGCGCCGTGGCGATAAGGGCGAAAACGATAGTAATAGTTCTGTTGAACGGACAGTGGAAGCAGTTGGCAATTATGGCTAATAATGGGAGTTTACGTTGGGAAGCAGGAGCATCCAATTGAACTTTTTAAGATACTATAATCAATTTATGTAGTGTAATAGTTTATAAGTATCACAAACTAGCTGCATTCCATTTATATTATTGGCACTTATTAAGTAATTTATCTAAATTTTATAGTCCGCAGGTACGAATCTTTCTTAATTTCAGGGTATTCCAATACCAAATTTCTGGAAAATGACTGAGTTTGTTCGTGAATATTTTCCATACATAAGATCTTTCCTTTAAAATTCGTATACAGCGGACTGTAAGAACAAAAGAAACCCAAGGTAGAGAAAAAGAGTCAGCTTAAAAGTAACAGAAATGGGACCGAGCTGCGTGTTTGAGATGAAAAAAGATTCGATCTAATATTTGATTATGTTATTTTAAACTTGTTTATTGTTCAGTAGATATTACTTTACTATTTACAGCTTTGCTTTCTGAGAAAAAAGACATTCTGATTCCAAAGAAAAACACAATTAACTTTAGGCAAGTTAGAAATGATTGTAGCTTTATTAACCTTTGAAGCAAATCTTGTCAAGGGTTGGCAAAAGAAATTGGAGAACATCAGATATGTTTGCATAGAAAACAACCTTTCAAATTTGTAATGATCAACAAATGCTTAGAAATTCACCAACAGGGGCTTTAACACACACACTAAATACACTTAAGAGTAGTGAAATACAAAAGTACCGGCTGTATTACTGCCCTGCAAATTGTACTAGATGCCAGATTTGTTAGGTATGCTTACAAAAGTTGAGCTACTACATAATTGACTCTCTTCGAACTTTTTGTACTTAATATTTAAATTTAAAGTGTTGATATCATAAAAAAATACCTTCAGATTATTCCACATAAACACTTGCTAAGTTTTATGTGAAGTATTTTTCTGCGATAGAGGAATGAAATACACCATTATAGCTGCATTTTTATTTATACCATAAAAGTTTTTATTTAGGAAATTATATCTAACTTAAATTTGTCACGAGATTATAAAACATTGAAAATCAAGAACATTATTGCCATAACAGGTGATTAAAAAGCAGTAGGCCTTTGTAGTATTAAAGAAATTAATATTAATACATAAAACCTTAATTACTAAAGTTTAACACTAAATGAAAGATGTCAATTCTCAATTATTGCTTTTTTTATTAGCATCCATATTTACCTATGGTGCAATGTTCTTCTTTTTGACTGTAAATAGGAAAGAAATAGAA
Organism: Hydractinia echinata; assembly: GCA_030067915.1. Classification (NCBI taxonomy): domain Eukaryota; kingdom Metazoa; phylum Cnidaria; class Hydrozoa; order Anthoathecata; family Hydractiniidae; genus Hydractinia; species Hydractinia echinata. Next base: position 812,959 of record JASGCC010000060.1, read on the forward strand.
GCATAACTATGTCTCGAGGATATCCTTTTGAAGTTGCTGAAGAAGTAAAGGAGGATTTTTATTGCATCATCTGCACGAATTTAATGAGAGACGCCGTGCAGCTAAAATGTGGCCATGGAATGTGCAAGAGTTGTTTAGATTCATGGGAAGATAGCAGGAAAAAGGTATTTCTAGAGCTTTACTTTACCCACCATGGATATATTAAACAATATAACATATCTTTAGATCAACTATGACACTAATTGTTTCCCAGGTCGGGAAAAGAGGCACTTTTTCAAATTGAATATCATTATCTATCTAGGAAATAATGAAATATTGACTTTTCGAATTATTCATTTTAGCCATTTGCAAGCTGTCTGTCCAACTTGTCGAAGGGTAATATACCACAATTCCGTGAGTATTGAAGATTACATTTGTAACAGCTTTTAATCGACATATTTTACTTACGATTCTAAATATTCATAGGTGACTCCAGCTACGATGATAAATAGGATCATTTTATCAGTGAAAGTGAAATGTGAACATGTCAACAAAGGATGTGGATGGATTGGTGAGATTAGCAATATGGAGGTAAATGTTGTTAGGTTATCACTGTAAAGTCTAGAAGAAAATCTTATGGTCAAAAAACAGAAGTATGGGCTACTATTAAAACCAAAGCAAAACAATGTGCAACGTTATTAAAGCTTTACCAGAAATATAGATTTAAAAATAAAGTTGAAGACTGTTTAGATAAATAAGTCAATTTGTTACAAAAGTCAGAAATAAGGGGTGAACTTTTTTCAAAGAAAATATTATGTAATATAAATATACCAATAAGTTTTAGGAATTGTTATTTAAACCTTTTTGAAAGAAGTTATAGGGATTAACAAGGCCTACGGTAATAGCCATTTTGCATTGTCATGAACAATCACAATTTACGTTGTATAACATGTAACTTCACAGTCACAAGGGGGCGGGTTAGAAATGCCCTACCCCTGTAAATTCCTTTGTATTAGATTGGAAGTCATAGAACTTGGTACGAGCGATGTCTGTCGCAAGACAATCATGCCTTAAATGATGACTGTTAGCAATAATTTTTGTTCACATCAGCATTTTCGCCTCATCCCCCGACATAGATAGGGTTAAAAAGGTGTTGTTCTAAAATAAACTAGAATTGTAACTAGAATTGTAATCCGTGTTATCAATATCTTAAAATATTTAGGATCATTTACAAAAGAGATGCGGATTTCAACTTGTTTGTTGTACATTTCAACATTGTGAAGGTAAAGTGGAACGTCACAAGCTAACAAACCACCAAAAAGAATGTCCTTACAAGCCAGAAGCTTGCCAGTATTGCAAACTAGTTATGTTACGCTCACAAATCCAGGTATGTATAACGTATTCTGTCGGGATTGATATTTAATGCTGTTTTTTGTTAGCATTTGGGGATGAAGAGGGGCATAAAACTTACGCTTAGGTGACGAAACTTAGCATAGATGCAAGATGTCTCAATGTTAAAAATAAATATACTCACACTTCAATTAGAATAATTTTTAGTACAAGCTTACTTTAAATATTAGATCGTTCATTCATCCAGAACATATTTATTAACCTATTACTTTTGTTTTCATTAGTAGGAAACGAATGGTTTACCAGAACGTTCGAACGTATAAAAAGTAAGTCGCTTGTGGTTAGGACGGTTTTTGACAAACCCTCACTATTGCGACTTAGAAAATTACATTGGACTAAAAAGAGGTTATTTGATAACCAAAATTCAAGGAACCGAAAAATCTGTTTCACTTATAAAGCGCATACTGTATATGTTTAACTCTATTCATTTTTCTAAGCTTTTCCATGTCATTTGTCGAAGTAAAGTACATGAAAAGAAGAAGTTTTGGTGTGGATTTTTAACTTCTAAAATAACTTTTATTATCTTATTAATTCAGGGGCATTATCATACATGCGGCAAGTTTCCGGTAAAATGTCCGAACAACTGCTCAGATGAATTGATGAAAAGAGAAACAGTATGAACATTTTATTATGTAACAAATGCAGACTTACTTAGAGCTGCCATTATGTGTCCCATTGTAAATGTGGAGGATATATGCACATGCAAATGAAATATTGGTGTTTTATTTTATTTTGGCTATTCTTCTTTTAAAAGTATTGGTAGAAATCCCAAAAATCGTGTGAAAGATTAATGTTTTTTTTAAGCTGCCATTAAATTCAACAGAAAGGTTAAAATTTGATCGACGTCTTATGTAATCGGATTTTACGCAGACAGTGTTACTATGTATGTATAGCGGTATTATACAAATTTCAAACTGACGTCAAAGGAGAAGAGCTAACGTCAACAAAAATTTATTGTTACCATATACCTTTTCTGACATACCTTGTGACATGTTTGATTCCATATGGGTAAGCCTATTAAAAGTAATGATATGTTCTATAACCCCGGGTGAAATAAGTTTATTAGAAAGAATATTAAAACTCTTTCTGTTTTGCTTTTTTTGTTCAGATAACTTTCTGTTTTCAAGTATGTATTCCTTATAGGTGGAAAACCACCGTGCCATTTGTCAGGAAGAAATTATTTCATGCGAATTCTCAGCCATTGGTTGCAATTATTTGGTATGAGAAAGTTTAATCTTGTAGTTATGTCTATTTTTCATGTTTTTTTTTTATTTAAACTTTTAAAATCTTGTTGTGTTTAAATGTTTTCCTGTTTTCATTAATCGTTTGTTGGTTTTATTACAGTCTGTTTAAATTGAAAACAATTTCCAAAGATAACTCGGTTTATTTAAAAACACATATAAGAACTTCATTTTCGCAGACGAAAAAGCCTTTTTAAATGCAAGTGATATGCTCATTTAGTCGATGTAATTTTTTATTTCCAAACATTTTTACTACATATCATATTGCCGCCAATAACTGGATTTCCACCAACGCTAATGTAAATATACAACGAAAACGGCATGTTCTTATAATATATTATAATATCTTATAATATTGTTTACTTTTTAGTGCTCCAGAAAATCTTTATCAGCTCATTCTCAAGATTTTCTGCAACAGCATTTATCATTAACCCTGCGTAAAATTACAGCGATGGAAGTAATAGAAAAGAAATTCAAGGATACGCAAGTTCAAGAAACAAATTGGTATGCTGCAAAAATCCTTTCTATGATGAAAGACATGTTAACAGACAAAAACCGTGGGCTGGCTCTATTTTACAAAAAATATCTGGAGGAATTTGATTCAGCTTTTGGGCTTTTTTATGACAATCTACCTAATTTAAAGTCAAGGTTGGATAAATTAGATACTGGCAGTCTTTTAGAGAAATGCTTTTCAGAATGTTTGTCGCTGATAAAGAAAGATATATTCATTTCTGATATCATAAATGAAAATGTGAAGGCTGAAGTGAGAGAAAAATTTATAGAATTAATGGTAGATGAAAAGCAGAAATATTTTGAAATTGCCTTATCGACGGAAGAAAGATTTAAAGGCTTATTAAATACAATGGAAGATAATACGAAATATGATCAAGGAACAAATTATTTTTACAAAATAAATCTTACATCTAATTGGAGTGGTATTTTAATAGATGACAATTTTGTTTACTGTCATTTTGTAGAGGGTCAACATATTTCATTGGAAATCAAACAAGACATTTCAAGAATAAAAGCCGTTTCTTATAACAAAAACCTTAATGAGTATCACGCGCATTTCATCCACAAATTTAACAGATTGAAACGGTCAGTCCAATCTGACGTAAATTTTGCACTTCCTCAGCATTTTTTTATTAACAATGAAACATTGCTTCGAATTTCATTTGAGCCTTAAATTTATGTCAATCGTGAAAAAAAAAATGTAATAGTGTTTAATATTCGAGACACAACATAAAAGAATAGAATCGATATAGACTACTGGGTCGTGTCACATTGTCACTTGACATTAAAGACTTGAGCATGTATAGTAATTTACTTGTACTGCTTTATAAACTTTTTATTGGAAATTGTTTAACACTAGAAAGCTAAAACGCTAGGAAATTTCATTTTAATATAATAGGACACCTTTCGATTTCAACTTCGATTATTTTTGCCACCATTATTAGCTTGAAGGAGGGCGAGGTTCCCGAACGAGTCATTTTTTTTGCAAAAGAATCATCAAATTCTAAAATCTTTTTTATTAGGGACTTACTTTATACCGTGAAAATCTGGCTCTAACACATCGCTGCTGAGTAAAACTTGTATTATATATACTTAATATATGTTTGTAAACATACATTAAATGAAAATGTAATGCATGTACGTCATGTATGGAAAAACTTTGGCAAAAAATTTGAAATTATGCATAACATATTAGGTGATTTGTAAAGCTAGGGTATGCCTCGCTGATCATATAAAAACGTATTGGTACAGGAGTAATTGTTGGGACATTTGATAGAATATCTACCACATGTTCTATAATGATCCTAAAATGAATTTTAAGTTTTAGCTAAAGTGAAAAGTCCATTTGTCATTTATAGATATTTGAAATGTCAATTTATAGTGATAGGCGAGAAAATTTTAATTTACTAGTTTTAGTACATGAAAGTATTAATCCTATTATCATTTACGCATCTTGCATATACGACTTTGTTTTGTACTAATGCGTGCTAATTTGTGACTTACGTATCCTCAAATCAATTGAAAAATGTATTTCTCCGCCTTGTAAGATTTTAAATTGTCATACACCGTGCCTATTACCTCCCAACTATGCTGTTCTAGAAATTGTGTTATAGGGCCAGCTCGTTAATCTTAGTTAGAATTATGGACGTTAGAGATGTTTCTATGACACCAAATGACTGAAAACATGCCGATTATTCTTTTTAGACTGATATTTTGGACATTTTATGCGTTTTATCAACTCATTTCCATATCTAAGTCGATTCTGAACCTTCATCTTATTCGATTTATATTTAATAATAAGAACTATTTTCAAGTTTTGTAACAAAAATTCGTCCTTCATCTATCTACAAGGTGGTCACAATGTTATACTTTTTTATCCTGACATCCAATGCCTATCTAAATCTAACACATCTCTGTCGGGTAACATTTTTACAGAGAATATACTGATTATATATTGGTAATAATACATATGCGCCAATACTAAGTGATTTGTAAAGCTTGGGAATGCCTTACTGATGATATAAAAAATATTGGTAAAAGGCCCGAAAATTGCTTTTGTCAGCACTTTTTCCGCGACGTCCATCAAATCATCGGAGCAATAGTTCGGACATTTGACAGAATATTTACCACAAGTGTTATAATAACCCTAAAATAAATTTCCTTTTAACCAAAGCGAAAACTCCATTTGTCATTTATAGATATTGGAAATGTCAATTTATAGTGATAGGCGAGAATATTGAAATTACTGATTTTAGTACATAAAAGTATCAGCCCTGTTATGCTTTTGGGCATCTTGCATATAGGATTCTGCTTTATACAAACACGTGCTAACTTGTGACTTAAGTATTCTCAATTCAATTGAAAATGTTTTTTTCCGTCTTGTAAAATTCTAAATTGTCATATGCCGTACCTATTACCTCCCAAACATGCTGTTGTAGAAATTGCGTTAGGGACGTTAGAGATGTTTCTACAACACCCTAAAATATTCCGATTATCTTTCTTAAACTGACATTTTAGACATTATTATTAACCCATTTACGTTCCCACTTTAAAGTTCTTATTATTCAATGTAAATCGAAGTTTTAGAACAAAAAGTGCGTCCTTTTACCTTTTTATCCTGACATCCAATGCCTATAATCAAGATTGTGCATCAATGTAGAGTTTTAATTACTAATTAAGTTTTCCAAAGCAGTGGCAATAAACGGATTCTGAACGATTTTAATGTTGTACTTCAAGATAAGCTGCTGAAATTAAGTTATAAACAAGATACAAGTTGTTAGTTCATGAAATCTTTCAGAGCTTTTCCTGTCGTCCTAATCTTGCGTCCGTCGCACATATTCCCGATAATGCCATTTTACATTCCGTAAGAGCAAATTGTGATTTTATTTTCCCATAGCCAAACGAAAACGAAATAATCAGAAGACATAGTGAGTATGAAAAATAAGCATGGACGGCCTATAATTTAGTTAATCTCATTATAACGTTAAAAATGGATTAGACAACAGCCCATTGTGTTGACCGTCAAAGAATTATTTATGTCATAAAGAATAAAAGCTCGCTATACTTTTCTCATCTATTTTTAATCTGTCAGGGATAAGCAGATTTAATTAGAAGAATAACAACCATGTTAATAAATGGAGTTTAGCGATGAATGCTGATTTCATTATTTTGTTGAAAAGAATGTGCAATTACTTTTAAAAACATCTTTCTACAAGTGAATAAAATATAATTACAGTCTACGTGGTTCGCTGGCAACAGTGCAAAAGAATATAAACTAATCTATTCCGATTGCTTTTATTAATTCTTATGAGTTTTTCATTAAAGTGGAACGATTGACAGGACGTACACGTATGACATGTGAAAGATGGCTGCTGTATCCTTTCTCTTTTAAATGCATTAAATTACGACATTAAAAATTAAATTTTGTTCAGTTTGCGACACTATGTCTTTTTACAAGCTGTATTTAAGTCTCTACTTCGATAAGCAGTTGAATCTTAAACCTAAATATACTGTGCTTTTTGGTGTTGTGAGTTTCAAGTTCTAAGGTTACTCCTAACGAAAGTTAATAAATTTTCCCGATTTTAAGAATGAACAGAAGGTGTCATCATCTCGAGATATGGCCAATATAGTAGAGGTTAAAAATGTGTCATGCAGGTGTCTAATAAATAAATCTGAAATCTCGGTAAGTATCATAGCCATGCACCATATTAAAAAAGAGTTTTATTTCCACCTTTATTTAGTAGGAATGCTTGCATTATAGGGTGGCTTGTTCTTCGCATGTTTTGGCAGTACTTCAGGTTTTATATAACTTGTGCTGTCTGTGTTTTAGTGTAGGAAATACAGCAAGACATTTGTCGAAAGAAACTTTTTAGCGTATAGTTTCTCCTTTTGGAATTATTGTCTGACATTTTGCACCTGTATGCAAAATAAAATACTTTCTAAAGTGAGAGAGGAAATGATATGGCAGACTTTTTGTTGGCAAAACTTTTAATATATTTTGATATTGTGATAAAAATAAAATATTATATACATGTCTAAGCATATTTCATCTTAGAATCATAATTCTTTTAAAGATTTTTTCTGTTTAATCGTATCATACCTAGCTAATGCAATTTTATCTTCAAATTTATTTATATAAGACGCTTTTATCAGGAAGCCACCACTCAATATTTAAAGCAAAATTTGTTTCATTATGTTGAGAAAAGTTGATCTACAACATGATTGACTATATTTGAATTTTTCTACTCAATGTTTAAATTTAATAAACGTAAACACTTCTAAGTTTTATGTGAAGTATTTTTTATGCGATAGAGGAATGAAATGCACCATCATGCTGCAACGGCAAATCAAGAACGTTATTGCCTTGAAGTTTCATTAAAAAGCAGTAGGCCTTTGTAGTATTGAAGAAATATTAATATTAATACATAAAACCTTAACTACTAATGTTTAACACTAAATAAAATATGTTAATTCTCTGTTATTGCGTTTTTTATGGACATCCATATTTAAGATGCAATGTTCTCCTTTTTGACTGTAAATAGGAAGAAAGGAGAAGCATAACTATGTCTGGAGGATATCGTTTTGAAGTTGCTGAAGAAGTAAGGAAGGACTTTTATTGCATCATCTGCTTGAATCTAATGAGAGACGCCATGCAGCTGAAATGTGGCCATGGAATGTGCAACTGTTGCTTAGAATCCTGGGAAGATAGCAGGAAAAAAAGGTATTTCGGGAGGTTTACTTTACCTACCATGGATATACTAAACAAGGTAGCATATCTGTAGATCCACTATGTCACTAACTGTCTCCCAGGTTGGGAAAAGCACCAGGTTTTCAAATTGAATTTCATTATTTATTTAAAAAAATAATTATTGTCTTTTCGCATTATTTTTTTAGCCATTTGAAACCGACCTGCCCAGCTTGTCGAACGGAAATGGACCACAATTCCGTGAGTATTGAAGATTACATTTGTACCAGCTTTAATTAACAAATTTTACATACTATTCTAAATATTCATAGGTAACACCAGCTACGCTGATAAATAGGATCATTTTATCAGTGAAAGTGAAATGTGAACATGTTAACAAAGGATGTAAATGGATTGGTGAAATTAGCAATATGGAGGTAAATGTTGTTAGATTATTACTGTAAAGTGTAGAAGAAAATATTATGGTCAAAGACAGAAGTATGGGCTAATATTGAGACTAATGCAAAACATCGTGCAACGTAGTTACAGCTTTACCAGAAAATATAGATTTAAAAATAAAGTTGAAGACAGTTTAGGTAAAGGATTGAACTTTTTGCAAACTTTTTTCACCTTTTTAAAAGAAGTTATAGGGTCCTAACAAGATCTACAATAATGGCCAATTTGCATTGTCACGAAGAAGCACAACTAACGTTGTATGACATGTAACTTCACAGTTACAGGGGGCGGGTTAGACATGGTACGAGTAATGTCTGTTTAAGACAATCATTCCTTAAATGATGACTGTTACTCAGTGGTGGACGTACTTAATTTTCTTCAAAAGCCTTTTGTTGCAATTTCAAAAAAGTATTTCGCTTAAGCACAAAAAAAAGGTTGGCTTTCGTACTATGCTCTGGGTTGAATTTCTATAGAATTTCTACACATAATACACACATGCATGTATTATATAGATGAGAGCATATTCATCAATGATATGGCGTAATACGTAAGAAGCTGCTTAATTATCCTGCGAGTAACTTCGCATGTTGTTTTATTAGGGGGCACAAAATTCAGTTATTTGCTTTAATTCACTGTGAAAATTGTAGCGTATACCCCCTAATTTAATCTCGCTGTACTTCGACTTACTTGTTGTATTAGGGGGTGAAAAATATAAATAATGGTAACATGTGACCGTAAAAAGCATAAGTCATCCCCCGTAATTTTAACATAAGTAAGTCGAATAAGGCGAGAATATTCATTAAGGGGTAGTGGCTTGTGAAATACCGTTAAAAACCGTTAAAAACAATAACAAATGATGCTTTACTTCGTCGCACAATAGTTTTTCGCAACAAAAATAAAATAATAAACAACATATTTACTTTTGAAGATTTGCTATCAAGGTCATAAAACAGCAAAGAAATAAGAACTTGACAAAAATTGTACAACTACCCCCTGATAAATTTATTGCGACTGACTTGTGAAGAGATTACCATGCTGAACTGAATATGAAACGTTGAAGCTGTAGCATGTGTGGTGTTCGTACAAAGTTTTTCTGTCAGCTGGAGAAAGAAAACGCATGATGTTTTTTTATTAAAGCTTTGCTCTATCTTGGTTAACTTGGATAAAGAAAGTTGTTGTGCCTGGCACTACGAATTTTCGAATTAAAAGCAGATGTGAAGTGGAATGAACTGCTTTTTTTAAATCAACGATTTTAGCTTAAAATAATGGTTTACTTTACAAGACCTCGAAAAATACTATTTTCTGGTGAAATTTGTTTATCGATGGATGGTGTTTAGGTAGAAGTAGATTTTGCAATGTTTCTAATGTGTTTTTAGCTAGTTAGAATGCAGATAAATTGTGCAGAAAAACTTTCATACTATTTTTGAACTAGTAAGATAAAAAATCACTGAGCTATAAAATTTTTGTTAGTTATATAAAAACGGAAAATGCCTTATTCACATAAAAAATGTAATTTATATTTTATAAAATATAATTTTATGTTGTCTTGTATAAATTTTATTCTGCTTTTTTTTCTCACACACGTTTTCATAAAACTTTACACTTATTCGGCTGGTCACCAAAAACCTATTGAAATATGCTCTCCATTGTAGAGTAGCCATGTGGTATACAAAAAATTTGTAGTTTTTAAAAAAACCCTCCTGGATAGAGGGTTAAAATACTCGAGATTTTTTTCAAAGCGTGCAGAAATTTTGACCTCAACACAGAGTGTGTAAACCGGTCACTTTATGAAACATGTCATTTTAAGTAAACCGGCTTAAATCTCAGTATAAAACTGGCTAATATAAATACCTGTCCCTGCTTGGTTTTCCTCATATTGGCTTTAATGTATTTTTAAAATGGGATTTTATGCGCTAAGTAAAAAACGCCCTTAAACGCCTTGCGTTCTTTTAACGCTCATTTCTTAGTGACTTTGTAAAAAAATGGACTAACTTGTTTAAGTTCCTGTATCCGCCCCTGGTTACCAATAATTTTGGTTCACAGGAGCATTTTTCGACTCATGTCCCGCCATAGATAGTGTTAAAAATTTGTTGTTCTACAATAAAAAGAAACAAATTTTAAAAACAGAAATGCTGACTACAACGACTACTTTAAGATTCAAAGTTCTGCTTTGTAACTAGAATAGTAATCCGTGTTATCAGTATCTTCCAATATTTAGGATCATTTACAAAAGAGATGCGCATTTCAGCTTGTTTGTTGTACATTTCAAAATTGTGAAGAAAAAGTGGAGCGTCACAAGCTAACAAACCACCAAAAAGAATGTCCTTACAAGCCAGAAGCATGCCAGTATTGCAAACTGGTCATGCTACGCTCACAAATTCAGGTATGTATAACGTATTCTGTCAGGATTGTTATTTAAAGCTGTTTTTGTTAGCACTTGGGGATGGGGAAGGGCATTAAACTTACGCTTTTCAATTGTAATAACTTTAGTACAAGCTGACTTTAAATAATATTAGATCGTTCATTCATCCTGAAATTTTTATTTTTGGCCTTTAACCTATTACTTTTGCTTTCATTAGTAATAAAAGAATACTTTACCAGAACGTTCGAAGATGAAATAATAAGTCGCATGTGCTTAGGACGGTTTTTGACAAACCCCCTCTATTGCGACTTAACATAATTCATTGGACTTAAAAGAGGGTTTTTGATAAGTCAAATTCAAGAAACTGGAAAAATGGTTTTACTTATTAAGCGCATACTGTATATATTTAAATCTATTCATTCATTTAGGTTTTTTACATGTCACTTGTCGAAGTAAAGTACATGAAAAGGGAACTTTTGGTGTGGATTTTTAACTTCTGAAATAACTTTTATTATCCGATTAAATTAGGAGCATTATGATACCTGCGACAAGTTTCCGGTTAAATGTCCGAACAACTGCTCAGATAAATTGATGGAAAGAGAAACGGTATTAACATTTTATTATATAACAAATGCAGCCTTACTTAGGGCTGCCATAATGTACCATTGTAAAATGTGGAGGATCGCGTGAAAGATTAATGTTTATTTTAAGCTGCCATACTATTCAACAGAAAGGTTAAAATTTTATCGTACTCTAAAGTAATCGAATTTTAAGCAGACAGTGTTACTATGTATGTATAGCGGCATTATACAAATTTTAAGCTTCTGATGGCGTCAAGGGAGAAGTGCTGACGTTGACAAACGTTATCATTTACCTTTTATGACATACATTAATTGTGACATGTTTGACTCCATTTGGGAAAGCCTATTAAAAGTCGTGATATGTTCTACAAACCCCGGGTCAAATAGGTTCATTAGAAAGAATATTACAACTCTTTCTGCTTGGATTTTTATGTTCAGATAACTTTCTGTTTTCAAGTATGTATTCCTTATAGGTGGAAAACCACCGTGCCATTTGTCAGGAAGAAATTATTTCATGCGAATTCTCAGCCCTTGGTTGCAATTATTTGGTATGAGAAAGTTTAATCTTGTAGTTATGTCTATTTTTCATGTTTTTTTTTATTTAAACTTTTAAAATCTTGTTGTGTTTAAATGTTCTCCTGTTTTCATTAATTGTTTGGTGGTTTTATTACAGTCTGTTTATATTGAAAACAATTTCCAAAGATAACTCGGTTTATTTAAACACACATATAAGAACTTCATTTTCGCAGACGAAAAAACCTTTTTAAATGCAAGTGATATGCTCATTAGTCGGTGTAATTTTCTATTTACAAAGATGTAACTAAGTATCATTTTGTCGCCAATAACTGGATTTCCACCAACGCTAATGTAAATATACAATGTACATGTTTCTATAACATCTTAATGATATGTTTAATTTCTAGTGCTCCAGAAAAAATTTATCAGTTCATTCTCAAAATTTTCTGCAACAGCATTTATCATTAACCCTGCATAAAATTACAGCGATGGAAGTAATAGAAAAGAAATTTAAAGATACGCAAGTTCAAGAAACAAATTGGTATGCTGCAAAAATCCTTTCTATGATAAAAGACATGTTAAGAGACAAAAACCGTGGGCTGGCTCTATTTTACAAAAAATATCTGGAGGAATTTGATTCAGGTTTTGGTTTTTTTTATGACAATCTACTCACTTTAAAGTCAAAGTTGGATAAATTAGATACTTGTAGTCTATTTGAGAAATGCTTTTCAGAATGTATGTCGCTGATAAAGAAAGATATTTTCATTTCTGATACCATAAATGAAAATGTGAAGGCCGAAGTCAGAAAAACATTTATAGAATTAGTAGTGGATGAAAAGAAGAAATATTTCGAAATTGCCTTATCGACGGAAGAAAGATTTAAAGGCTTATTAAATGCAATGGACGAAAATAGGAAATATGATCAAGGAACAGATTATTTTTACAAAATAAATCTTACATCTAAGCACGATGTTACTATAATAGATGACGAGTTATTTTCCTGTTATTTCAACGTGGGTCGAAATATCACATTGAAATTCAAACGATATACTCCAATAAAACAAATCACTTTTTATAACAAACACCTTAAGGAGTACACGGAGTTCGCACGGTATAATTCTATATGTTTAATAATTGGATGTGAAGTAGATTCTACATTTTTTCAGAATTTTTTTATTAACAATGAAACATTGCTTGGACTTTCGTTTATGCATATTGGATAATGATTAACATTTGAGACACGAAATGAAACACTAGAATCTTTAGCCGTTATAGACTACTGGATCGTTTTACATTGTCATTTGATTTTTAAGCCTTACGGAAATTTCAACATATATAGTAATTTCACTTGTACTGCTTTAAAATCTTAACACGTTTTATTGAAAAATTTTAAACACTAGAAAGCTAGAACGCTAGGAAATGCCATTTTAATATCACTGGACACCCTTCGTTCTAATTTTAATTTAATCTGAACAAGTTTTCAAAATACAATATAATTCATATCTCCACTTTTTATTTCTTCCACCAATACTATAAATTTAAATGAAAAACAAAAGAAAAGGAGAAGCAATCATTTTCTGTATGCTTTAAATGTATTAAATTTTCTATGATCCTTAATTTCAAAAGAATCAGAGCGCGAGGTGCCCAAACAAGTCTCTTCTTTTGCAAAAGATTGATAAAATTCCAAAATCTTTTTTATTAGGGACTTACTTTGTAACGTGAAAATCTAATTCTAACACATCGCTGTAGAGTAACATTTGTATAGAGAATATACTGAATATTATTACATTATTATTATATTACATGGTAATGCATTGTGTGTATGTCAATGCATGGAAAAACTTTAGCAAAAAATTTGAAGTTATGCGTAAAATATTAAGTGATTTGTGATTTAAAAAAAGCATTGGTAAAGGAACAATTGTTAGGCATTTAACAGAATATCTACCACATGATCATAAAATGAATTTCAAATTTTAGCTAAAGTGAAAACTCCATTTGTTATTTATAGATATTGGAAATTTCAATTTATTGCGATAGGCGAGAAAATTTTAATTTACTGATTTTAGTACATAAAAGTATGAATCCTGTTATCATTTGCTTAACGTGCTAACCTATGACTTACGTATTGTCGATTCAATTGAAAATGTAATTTTCCGCCTTGTAAGATTTTAAATTGTCATATGCCGTACCTATTACCTCCTAAATATGCTGTTCTAGAAATCGTGTTACAGTTAGAATTAGGGCCGTTGGAGATGTTTCACGACACCCTAAAAATATCCCGATTATTTTTTTAAAGTGATATTTTAGACATATTTTGCGTCTTATCAACCCATTTTACGCTCCGTTCGAATAAAACAAGGTTTAAAATCGACTTACATATCTAAGTCGATTTTCAACCTTATTATTCAATATACATCATTGAATAATAAGAACTTTTTTCAAAGTTTGTAACAAAAGATGCGTCCCTCATCAATCTACAAGGTCGTCATAATGTTATACTTTTTTATCCTGATATCCAATGCCTATGGATTTTCAATGAATGTAGAGTTTTAATAACTAATGAAATTTTTATGGTAATTAATAAGTCTAATCTTATTTTACTATTTTGAACATTCAATAAGAATCCACATCATATTAGTATTATTCTTAAACAAGCGTCCAGTATCAATAATAAATAAAGAATTAGCCACCTATTTATATCATTACTGACATTTCATTGTATTAAATACCATAAATACATATCCTGAAGGAATGTGTAATATCTGGATTTATGAGCGTAAGAAAGTCAAGTTATTAATATTTTGTAAATACATTTTGTAAATACGTTTTTAAAATACATTTGGTTAGGACATTTTTCCTGGTGATTTGTTAGCTTGCGTCGTTTCATCTTCTCTTCACAATTTTGAAATGTACAGACAACTTGAAATGCGCATTTTTCTTTTTTGTAAATCATTCAAACATTTTAAATTACTAAGGTAAGTGTTCTTGAGTAACTCGGATTTAAAAAAAGAAAGGCATTTGTGTTAAAAAATCTACATACTAATTCCAAAATTCTTTTTCATCACCTACTTTTGAGTACAATCTTTATTTTTTTCAAAGCATGCAATCAGGTATATTTCATATGACATATCTAGCAGTCTGGAAAACCCCCAATCCTTTATCCTACACATGTCTGCGTTTTCATGGCCTATAGACATTGATAATTTTTTTCCGTGCCATTGTGCATTGCTCGTTATATAAATGACAGCATTCGATGACCATATCTCCCTCCACTATCCTATTGACATTTTCCGTCTCGCCTTAATTTAAATGCCATTAGTTGGGTTTTAGTCACTCGGGTTCTTGCAATCTCAGAGGACAATCGAATATCGGATCTATATTTGTCATAGCGAAGTCTTTATTATCAAATATTTATAATGACTACCGTATTTCCTCTAATAAACGCCGCGGCGTTTATTGCAAAATGAAGATTGTGGGTTCGGCGTTAATCAGAGGGCGGCGTTTATTACAAAAGGTAAATCTTAGTTGGACATGTACCAATAGAACTGTCGAAGCTTGTATCGTTTTTTATTAGAATTGAAGATAATCACGTACACGCAATCGTAAATGGTAAAAGGTTTAGAGAGGTTGGTTCAAGTGTGCCTGCGCAATTCAAATGTTACACATCAAGTAAAACTCAAGCAAAAATTCTTTATGACGAACTGTTGAAAAGGAAAAAGCAATATACGTTTTTATCTTTATCTGTAGAAGGATTTGTAAACAGAAAACAAGTTAAACTATTATAAACTCCGTTTACATTGTTTGGTTTATTTTTCTAATAAAACGCCGCATCCATTAATAGAGGGCGGCGTTAATTAGAGGGCGGCGTTTATTTCAATTACCTAGCTAGAAGTGCGGCGTTTAATAGAGTTTCTTTCCATTCATTATGGCTTCAGCTATAGACAAGGCCGGGAGGATAGCTAGCTACATGTTTGTTTATGGTGTAGTTTGAACATCAAGATTTATCAGGTATGAACTATTTTTGCCAGCTTAAAATGAAAAAAAACGTACGCTACATTGGCTAGCTCTGCTAGGTGGCTAATTACTAAAAAATAAAGAGGCATATAATTTTGGCATAAACAGGCATATAAGTAATGATTAGCCAATAGTCAGCTGTTGGATAATGTAGGAGTATACCCTTTAGTAGTGTTAAAAGTTGCATGCAGTTAGTACGTTTGGGCAAAACTTTAAACAAAAAGCACTTTCTAATCTCTGGAGCATTCAGGAAATATATACATTTTTAGCCTTAACCCTATTCGGTCCGGGGGGGTGGGGCGGATTCCGCCCCCCCTGACGGTTTTTTTTAATAACTCCTTATTGCTATTTTATATGGCTATGAAACTTACTGAGTTTCAATATTTATCTATTAGACACCTGCATGCCAAATTTTTAGGTCCCATACCTTTCAGAGGCTTTGATATTGGCCATTACTCGAAACTACCCCTAAAATTGTCTATGAAATCCTTATAATGGGGAAAATTTAATAACTTCCGTTAGGATTATCCTTAGAACTTGAAACTTGCAACACAACTTTGTTTTATTAAGAAGAATCATTTTGCATAATTTGGACACGTGATTAATCCGATTTCCCGATTTTGTCGGATTTTACCCGAAAATCGGAAAAAACCGGATTTTCGGGCAATTTTTGGCAATTTTTTATGCGATCAACGTAAAAGCCGGAAAATATGTTAAATAACTTTTATTTAGCTTTCAGAAACTTCAAACAGAATGCAAAAATTCGCTCTGGAACAAAAGTAATTAAATTTTAAGCAGATAGTGGCATTTTTAACAAATTTGAAGCTTCTGATGACGTCACAGAAAATGTGCTGACGCAAGCAAAAATTTATTGCTGCCATTTTGTTCCTTTTGTGACGTACTATAAGCATGCCAAGTTTGATTCAATTTGAACAAGCCTATAAAAAGTTATTGAGGGGGGGGGGGGGCGGATTCCGCCCCTCCCCCCGGTCATAGTATGTTCGAAAAACCCCGGACCGAATAGGGTTAAGAACTACCTAGATGGCTACGTACCTAAATTTTTAAATTGTTTACCTATTACTGTCTCAGAATTTTTAATTTTCTTCAAAAACGTTTTATCGCCCTCTTTTAAAATGCCTAAATTCTGAAACTTAAAATGTATAGTTAATGAAAAAATACTTATGGCTCAACCTCGATCCCAGGGCCTGTAGCGTTTTTTGATATGAGGATGAAACGCGTACGAGGCCCTGGTACAACAGACTGAAATTCGCCCAAAATTAAGCATGCAGAGAAAAGTAATGTATGCGTGACGTTTTCGATTAAAGATGGAGTTTTAGTGGCAGGAGTTTGTAAAATTGTAAAAGTCTTTTACTGCATTTTTTATAGCTAGATAGCTACCTATAGCTACACCGTAAAATTCCAGAATAAATACAACCCTTGGTAGCTTTCTAGTCATCTTGTGGTGTATGATACATATAGTAAAAACTACAGCACTTGTAAATATTAAAGAATAATTTACACCAGCTGCAAAATGTTGGGAGAAAATTCAGAGATCTTTTAGAGAGCCGAAATTTTCCTGACCTTAACACGTCAAATGCTTAGAGTCAATAGTACGAGGACAGGATGTCATTGGAGTGTCATCAAAAGGATATGAAAAAAACTTTAATTTTTCAACTGTTAGCTAGCTAGCTACCAGATGTCATCAGAAAAAAAGATGAAAAATTTTCAATACACGACTTCACAGTTTCAGTTAACTATTGTTTAAATAAATCTCTCTTTGTTACAACTCTCTTATTGAGAATTAAAAAAGGAAGTAAACCGTTATAAATTAAGAAGACCATGAAGAAAAGTGAAATAATTTTTTTGTGAAATATTTTGAAAAGAAAAGTTACAATTCCTTTACATATATATATGTTTTAAGTATAGGGTTACTGGCAATAACATACTAAATTTTCATACCGTGAGACTAATTATTTCTCGAAGAAGTAGAAATTACTTGCTACATTTTAATGATTTAAATTTTGAGGAGAATGCTGCACAGATGTTGTTTGAGATTTCTGTCTTAACGATAAAATAGAAGATGTTTTGCCATCATTTGTATTTGATGAACATTGTGACTTCATATTTTGCCTTCCAAAGGCAATTTTGATCAAAAGAGAAAGAAATTTGATGAAAATAGAAATTTATCAGAAAATGTCAAAGCTTGTGTTATTGATGAAGCTTACTGCGTTGACACCTGTTTTGTACTTTATATATATATAGCTATATGACCAATACTTATACTTAAGAATCTCTGTGTATAACAACTGGATAACAAAAAATGTGATATATAAAATAGATATAGCTAGCTAGCTCAAAGCTACACACTTGTCACACAGCTACTACCGGAACAGGAAAAACAGTGACTAGAATGAAACATATTATACCCGGATTAAGAACCTTAACAATAATATCTGTCGATCCAAATAGAAAAAATGTATATATACCTCTGCAGAAAAAAGAGAAAAGTTGGCAAGGAAGGAATATTGCGGATTGGGGTTTTGTGGATATATTTACAACTTATAATAAATGTTTTAAACAAACAAGTACAGCAATTGTGTAATTGTGCAATTTCATCCACCTCAAACAAAGATCATGTAAAACCAAATTCTTCTTGAAGTTGCAAAAAAAGATCTGAACGTTTACGTTATTATAGCAACCTCTGCTTTTGGTATGGGAGTTTACGCACCATATATCAAACAAATCTACCATATAAGTCCAACAAGTACCATTGAAGACTATATATATACATATGCAACAAATTTGGACAGGCTGGTCGATGAGGGCAAGAAGCATTGGCAAGATTATATTATACTGGACATAATATCAGCACTAGGTGTTTGAAACAAAATAACATTAATGAGCTTTAGATGATGATATAACGCTCTTCACACTGCAATTTTTCTAAAAGCTTATTTGTGCAATCTGGCAGAAAATCTTGAATGTCTTTCACATTTACGACAGTATTAGTTTGCATAATTACGATACCCACAATATCTTTTATTTTTTCTTAAAGTTGTTTCAAAGTCCAATACTTCCGAAAATTTGACTAAAACCGTTTTAAGTTTGTTTCAGCACACAGCCTGCATACTTCAGCACACCCACCATAAACTTTGTGTTGTGATATTTTCTTTCTTATTGCCTAAAAACAATAATATATTAGTTGTGACGTTTTGTATATATTTCTTTTTATTTATAGCTAGCTATACTTTATTTCCTAAATTATTTTCATTTATTTTTCAATACTTTAGCTAGTATATTTGTCCCCAAAGTTTCTTAAAAGATATCTCTTGACATGTGCGGCTTTTTAAGAAAAATTGGTTGTCATTGTTGTAATTGTTTGTGCATCTTCAAGCCAACAGCATCTATAGCCAGTTACTCAGCATCCATACTACAGTTGCATCTGTACGAAGTTTTTCTTTACTAAAATTAAATTTTCCTTTTTTAAAAATATAAGTATTGTGTCTCAACAAAAGGTGAGAGTACCTGTTACTTTCGTTCGCAGGACAGGATGTTCATCACACCATTCCATTTGAGTTTTGTCAGCTGCCTTTTCCACCATCAGTGAGAAAACAAAAGTAATGTTTTTGATTTTAATTTGTTATTTAATTTTGATTTGTTTCAAAATTTAAACGATGCAAGGAAAGTCAAAAATAACGTGAATATAAATATTTTCTTCATAAACAAGTAACCATAAAAATCTTCGTAATGCTCATCGCTCGCCATATTTGTTGTTAATAAAAAAAATGCTGTGCTTGCAAAAAAACTTCTGAATTAATTATCTTTTTAACATAATTTAAAAAAGCCGTACACGCAATCTCATTGGTTGAGTGAGTCTGTTGTACCAGGGCCTCGTACGCGTTTCATCCTCATATCAAAAAACGCTACGGGCCCTGGGATCGAGGTTGCTTATGGCTAAATAGCTTTTTTCATTATTCAATATGTTAACTGTCAAATGAGATATTAAACGTTTTCAAACACAAGCAGAAAAAAAAGTTGCTTGCTTCGTAATATAAGTCTCGATTTAAAGTAGTATTTTTAAAGTAGTATTTTTGTTTTTAACTCTGTGTTTTAACCTAATTTGACAAAAATATCTACTGTTTCACAGAATTGTGTTAACTGAATAACTTAAAAAAAACAGACCTATAAAGGTCCTCGTTAGGAAATTTTCAGTGCAAAAATAGGTAAATTGACAATTGCGCCCCCTACATCCCCAGCAGTACGCGCATGTTTCGCTTCGCAAAAGATACGCGTATGTTTCGCTCCGCTTAGCATTTCGCCTAAGAAGAAAAAATCCTATATCCGCCCCTGAAGGTAGTGATAAATAAAAATTAGTTGATAAAATCATTCTGTATATTAGAACAGCATTGGATGTATCCCACGTTTCAAATAGTTTATCATGATAAGCGATAAATTTAAAAAATCATTGTTCAGGTTTGAGGTATATTACGAAGCCTTAATGACATGCCTTTAGTATTGGTCAGCATCGTGATGTCGGAAGTATAAGAATAATATTTATCCACATAACAAGAGCATACAACGTCGATACCAGAATTGAACAGTTCAAACTACCACGTGAAAGATAAAGAGGTAGAGATTACTAGATACGTGAAAGTTTTGCTATCATGATTCATCATTAGTGTTGACATGTAAAATTATGCCATATTTTTCCTTGCATCTATCTTTCTATCTATTTTTTCTGATTTCATTTTTAGAAAGCTTTGGGAGACACCTACTATACACAAATATATTGAAATCTTAAGTACTCTATTTACTCGATTTAGCATCCTTGGTCCATCCTTGGTCCTACGACTGTCCACTACTATTACTCTTGAAATTATTTTAATGCTTTTATATGTATTAAATCATTCGTGTAAATGTTATAGTAGTCACTTCTAAGGTCAAATTATGCTTGATTTGGATTGACCGTTATAATCTTGTGTTGACATATCCGCCATAGCGGCCAATGTTTCGTGCTGTAATAATTTTTTGAGACATAGAAATGAAATAATTAATAACATTTATGTTCATATCTAAACCCTGTAGGACGCCAATTGGCGTCGCAGCAAGGGCGAAATGCCTAAATTCTGTCTATTGGTCTAACTGGTGATCGTTAAACTTTGACATATCGGGATACAGGTCCACATGAAAGAGAATTAATTTCCCCATCCAGCAGTGCTCAATTTTATCAACATTGAGGTAGAAGATGGACAGAAATCAAATCGAAACGTTGTTGACTGACGCGTCTAAGTGTTGTTGAAGTAACCGTTACTTTAGACATGCCGGGTACTAAATTTTATTGACGTATTTTTGCAACCATATTAACTATAGCTTCCAACGCACATTACGTCCGTCAAATAGCTATCAGATATTTTAAGATAAACAGATAAGGTAATTTCGTTGGTCAGTTGTTTGCGGTACAATATCAAAGGTAAATCTTGATAAGCATCTTTCAAAGAAGGGTATAGTTAGCTTATCTTAGCGTCACCATACAGTTGTCAAGATTTTATTTTTTCCTCGTTTGTTTATAGTTTCCTTTAGGGCAAAACCAGCTGGGCAAAACATAATTAAAGGTGCATTTTGATTGGTCGATTCATCTCAGCGGACAAAAAACTCAGTGGACAAGTTGAAAATTTTGAACTTGTCCGCTGAGGTATTTGTCCGCTGACTATCGCTTGATATTTGCTAAATTTAGAAACATTACGACATACATTCCCGCCCACCCTCTCAGTTTTTTTTGAATGGAAATCGGGCTTTACCAACGTTTCTTGTATTATATGTAAATTTGACATAGCATTCCAGTAGCGCATTTTATTTTTTGGTGTGCCAAAACGTCCGTTGTAGTAGGAGTATCTTGGCGATTTTTCGTTAACCTGCGTATTGAATAACACCACCTCGCGATTTGAAAATAATACGAAGTCAGTGAAACTGAAATAATAAATGATGCCTTAAATGATAACAGTCAACAATAATTAACTTTTTTACTTACATTCTTGTTTTCAAACACCTGTTATTTGGCAAGTATTTTGGAGGATATTTGCTTGAGAATATTAAAATTTATTATATTTTGATTATTTTTTGATATTATAAATTATATTAATATTTGGCCTAAGCCACCAACATGTTGAGGCGCCAAATAGACAAATAAATTCTACCGAAAAAAGTGATATCTCTAACATACCATTATAATGCGTTTCTAATGCTATATGAAGATTCTTTTAGACATTTTTTTGCTTTGAAAGATAAATTTTTGCTATTTTAAATTGCAATGAACAATTTCACAGGCTGCCAAACTTACAAAACCGTAAAAAGAATGGAAATAATGGCGGGTCTTAAATGGGTGTCATGCCAATCTCTATCTGGTTTTATAGCGCAAGCTCTTTAAACAATTTATAAGCTACGAAGTCACAATTATAGGCTTTCGCTAAACAAAAGCACTCTAATATCGAGAAATTAAAACAAATATGTGATAGGGTTTTTAAGGATTGGCGTGGCATACAGGTTTTCCTTTCATTGGCCTTAATAATAAGGTAAAAGCATTTTCATTTTCCTTCTTGCTGCATTTTTTATTTGCTTTCCCTGAAGCGTTAATCTCTAACTAATGTTAACTTCCATTCGATTTTTTCATTTTAATGGAAACAAGGATAATTAATTACTGTTTTAATTGGTTTAATTTAATTGATTATGTTGCTTAGTTTTTTGTTGATTTAATTATATATGGAATCCTTATAATTCTTTCTTTCGTACTGAAACATACAAGCCAATCAAGATTGTATTGCTTAACAAAGTGGATTAGTGCTTGAAGATAACATCTATTATGCTTTTTCTTCTTGTCTCTGGATTCCATAGTGACTGTTAATTTTCATAGCAGTGTGAGTGGTTCAACACGACATTTTGGTAAATTTCAACACCCGCGTCAACTTGTAAACGCTTCTCTCAACAAAATAAAAAAAATTTCTAAAAATCCACATCGCCCCTTTTATTAAACATCATCCACAACTATGAATTTGAAGAAAATCACCAACTTTCACCCTAATAACGCCCCCATTCCACTACAATTATGTTGATAAGAGTAATTAACGTGCACAGACATGCTTGCGGAATATTGCAATTATTTAATAAAAGCATTCATATTTGCAAAGTTACAACACCATTTTGTTTCATAAATACTTATTTCAGAAGAACGTCTAAGAGTTTGCCAGCAACAAAGAACTTGCATGAACGTACTCAGCCTGTCTCCTTTGATTATAAGAACAAATTAATTTAAATCTTCTTGAAGCAATTATTTTTCCTTCCTACTACTACTACAAAAACATATTGACAATAAGATAACTTCAACATTGTCTTCATTAATTCCAAACAAGAAGCCCATGAGCTTGAAAATTTTCACTATTAGTATTTGTAATGCCATTTTATGAGAAACAATAAAATTTGACACGAGGCTCGCTGTTCCTATTTTTCGACCTTTTTCAGCCTGATTTGTAGTTTTTAAAATTCTTATATGAATAGTCCTAGAGAAGCCATTTGTGTTGAGACATTTCGCAAAATCACAACAAAAAGGAAATCTCAAACGTAAACTCAAACTGTGTTTTAAACATTTCTGTGAGCATATCACTCCTGAAGGCTTTTATTCTGAGGTCTATATCATCATGCTTAAAATACGTCGGTCTGTCTACAGTCCTTTATGAAGCAAAATTGTTTTAAGGGGCAAGTATTTCTCCTTAAATTTTGCAAATTTAAGAGTTTAGAAAAATTAAAACCAATACAAGTTATGCACATTTCAAATATTATATTAATGCGATGTAGATGGTAAAAGATTAGCAATATTCATTTGGAGAGGGAGGTGGCCCTCGGTTGCTATGGGCGTGGCCTGTGTTAGCCAAAGTAGTATTTGATTTTAAACAAACCGAGTTGTTTATAGTCTGATGATGTACTTAGTGTACGAAAAGCTTAACTCAAAAATATTTTAACTTTTTCAAAATATTTTTAGCGAAACTTGTATAATGGGTTTTTTTAATCAAGTTTTAGCACAAAAATTATAACATCTTAGTATCATAAAACATCAGTCATATTTCTAACCCTGGGTTTATATTATTCTTTCATTCAATTTTTTAAATATATCTCTTAGTATACGTACTCAATAATTTCAAAAGATGCAACAGTTCAAGTAAATTCAAAACCGTTTTATTGTCCCTAAATTTGCAAATAATATGTCAGTAAAAAAAGTTATCGGTATCTATATAATAGTTAGTTCAATAATCAATGCCGTTCTTCATAACATATATGAAACGTCTATTCGTTCTTCTTTTTCAGGTTGTTGCTGTAGAAACCAATCAAATTACTTTCAGCATGAAAACGAGACTACTGGTGCATATTTTTATATATTCAAGCTTGGCTTTACTTATTAATTATATCCTCTACAATCACTTTAAGCATGAATCATTGGATCAGGTGGACAAGTTATGCAGTCCTACTTCTGAAACAAGCGAAGAGTCCAACAGGGAAGAAAACATCCCACTCCCATCCGTAACCGGTAATTATCGTTGCACTAAACCGGTAACAAGCATAGTTTATTTGAAAACGCATAAAACTGGTTCGACGAGCTGGAAAAGCGTGTTTTTGTTTTACGGAGAGAAAAGAAATCTAACTATTTGTATGGACTCGGTGAACAAATGGCAGTTGAATTGGCCATATCGTATCCATATTGAACGAATTATAAAACCACACTACGAAAAATGCAACATTCTTGCTGACGAGATGGTATACGATGAAGAAACAGTGCGAAAACTTATGCCATCCACTTATGTTACCATTACATCTGTTCGCCATCCAATCGAGCATTTCTTTTCCATGTATAGATATGTTGGGATACACAAAGCAGTGGAGAGGCTTACGAATAAAACCTTAGAGAAGTTTGAAGCGATGAGAATCTTCTTTAAGCATCCTCTGCTTTTACAAAACATTTGGGCAACATATTCTTACCAACCGAACGTCCAGCTAATGCAGCCTAACCTTCAGCTATATACACTTGGGCTAAACACTACCAATCCCCAGCAAATTTTAAAGATGTCTAACAAGATAAACTACTTTATCATCAGCGAATTCAATGATGAATCCCTTGTACTACTGAAGAAAGGTATGTGTTGTCAATTCGAAGACCTCTTGTACAGAAAACAGAACGTTGGAAGAAGTGGAAAGAAGGAGGAGGTTGTTCCCAAAGATATCAAACAGTCTATTTTAAAATTCAATCAAGGAGATCTTATCTTGTATAATATAGCATTAAAAAGATATAGACAACAAGTCAAAGCATATCGCCATTTTGAGAATGACGTGAAAGTGTTTCGAGAAAAACAGAAAATTTATCAAGATACGTGTTTGCATTTGGAAAAGAAAAAAGATCCCACACTAAACAAAAATGCATTCCGAAAGACTTCCAAACATATTTTCGCGACGTTCATGAGCGCCAGAAGTCGAGATTAACGAAGAATTTAAGAGCACATTACAAGAAGCTACATAATCAATGAAAAAAATATTAACTACGTGCCCTTATAGTGTCCTTGAGGTTTGCTTATGTTCCGAAATTTTTAATTTTGTTTGCTTAGGAATCCCTATGTTTCTTGTATACGATTTTTTTAAATTTGACATATATGAAATCTTGCAGCAATTGTGAAAGTTGATGTCTTACAACTAAACAGATCCTGCGACTTCAGAAGAAGAAAAAAGGTCTTAATTGATAGGTTGTCTTGATGTGTAATGATGACAACAACCTTACGTAATCCAGGGAATAAAAAATGCCATGACAATAAAACTATGTCGATGTGCGTCATTCTCGTTCCCAGAGGTCTTTGAGTTTAAAAACCCGAAGGTGGCTCTGGACCTGCCTGGTCACGTAATGTGTTTGTACACTAGCTGTTCTTAATTTGTCTTTTTGCTTGATTTAGTGCAACTTGAGAAAGCGGATCTAATAGTATAGTGGGAAGATCCTTTAAAGAAATTGTATTTGATGATGACTCCAAAGCACTTATTTAATTTTTTTTTAATATTTTAATGTTTAAGCTGCATGTAAATATGAAACTTACGTAGCCAGTCTCTGTTTTGTAGCTTAGGTGCTAGTTTTAGCTATAGCTAGCTAAGTCCCATGTACGCACAAATTTACTACACTATTTATTCAGTATATTATATTGCCGTTTTATACTTCTAATCATGAGCTTAACCAGGGTGGTTTCTACTCCTGAAAAAATATACTTCTTGAAGAAACTCCTGAAAAGTTGCAAAAATGAAAAACTAGGTCTGTGAGAACTGTTTTGTTGAACTAGCCTAGAGTCTGATTATAAAAGTTGGGTTGACCCATTTGTGGCTCACCACATCGTGATTAACTTAATCAGCTTGACATAATCGTAGACCACTAACTAAAAATTTCTTTGACGTTATATGAAGGAAGTCCAACCCTCTCAAGGACTCGTTTTTTCTACTCTGGATGTGTTGATTATGTTGGTGGACTCGATTCATATGATTATCACTTTGGCGAGCCAGTGTCAGGTTAAAAAAGCAAAAGTACACGCATTACGAGCAAAGCAAAAGCAAAAACAATCATGTTGATATTAAATCAGTTTTGTTTTGTCCAAAAATATGTCGTTATTTGCTGTATTAAGTGGTTTTGTTGAAGCAAAAGACAAAAATAGAAAACCTTGGATTTTAATTATCAAACCACCGGTTATGCAAATACTCATGGACAATTTTAATTTTATTTTTCTGGTTTGTTTGCACATTAAATTAGATCATGTCTTGGGTTGATTTTTCTCATAAAATATGAATTATTTAAACACGGGTTGACCTGCCAACCGATCCAACACCGAGCCAACCCGCCTCGTATAATCAGGCTCTTAGTACTCATGCCACCCAACTATTTTTGTTTTTGATACACAATAAGCAGAATTGATAGCCTGCATTTGACATTTCACAAAAACTGATTTTGCTGAAAGTTAGATCCAATATCTGATGTGAGAAATTTTTGCAAAACTAATTTCTGATAATAAGAGGTTTAAACAAAAAACTTTGTGAAACATTTTGTGATTGGGATGTCATGAAAAAATACAAAATGGATCAAAAGACATTTTTATAACAAATTACAGTTTTACAAATTACAGTGTTTTCCAAAAGAGAAATGATGACAGGAAAATGTTTTTACGTTTTTTTATTAATTTTTTTATACGGTAATGTAAAGTTTATATCGAACAAAATTACTCCAAATTAGGTTTTTCAAAAATTTCTTTTATACATAATAACTTTAATGTATGAATATTATGCATGGGCACAAAGTTTTTGGGAAAGGTAAAAGATTTGCAAATTTCAACTTTTGCGGATGGTGAAAACTTTTTTATGTATGCATGTATCTATTTTCGTCGGGATAAATGTTTTTCTTCATGTTTTTTGTTTATACAATCAAATAATTACTGGAGCAAGTAGAAGACAGTTTTTTGTCTTATCATCACGCCCCAATATTTGAGATGGGTTAAAGAGAGCAGGTTACAATTAACGTAAAGAAAAAATATTTACAAATCCTCTAGAGTTGTAAAAAATGTAATACTGAAAATGTCGCGAATAATCTAGATCATTGAACAACAAGAATTGTTTTGTGTTTTTCTTAAAATGCGTCAACAAGCAAATGGATTTTTTGTCTTTATCTAAAATTGTGTTCCATGGAATGTTAAAATTGTTTATTGAATATAACGCAATATGCAATGCATACACTTTTCCAAAAGGATTTTCAAGGAATACATAAAAAAAATCGTAAAATCAGACCCAAATTATGGAATAACTATGACAAAGCTATATTGCTGAAATAATAGGCCAAAAAGAGATTAGTGGCCTTGTCAGAATTTAACCGTTTGCTGAGATTTTCTGATTTTATCATTTAAAAAAAACTTTTGCGAGATTGCTTCAGAATTTCAAAATAATTAACATTTATGACTGAGAATACTTTTACTGTCAAAGTTGGGTGGTAAATCACAACTTTTTTTTAAGATAAGTTTTTTTTACTGCAGCTTATTGCACTAAAAAAAGAATAGGACAGCCTTTCGTTTAACGTCAGACGGGTACACCAATTTATGTTTTTTTTCTTGAAAAAGAACTGCAAAAAAGTGTAGCTAGCTAGCTACCACGACGAGCTATTAACTCTTTCCTCGCCTACCGTGTGACATCAACCAGTATTTATATACTTTCCAGTACTAGTGACTTCCATCTGGCTTACTAAAAACTATTCCCTGCTGCACATATAAACATTTGCATAGAATGCAGTAACTGTTGCTAGCTAGTAGCAGGTTGAAAAAAAAGGCGTCTTGTCTTTGAAATATGAATAAAACTTTCCACAAACGTTAAAAACTTACCCAAGTAAAAAGTGAACGAAGATTGCGAAGCATTTTTCAAGTTGCAATCCGAAGTTTCAACTGAAACACATGTAAACGTTTACAGGGTACGCCAATATGACTTGTCTCGAAATTTTATATAGCATAGCATGCCGGGACGGACAGTTGCACGGAAAGATACTAGAAAATATGGTTACTCTCGGGCGGGATAAATATTTTACTGAAGCATATGTTGTCAATAGATAAATCTTTGACAGAAAATAATATTTAGTACTAGCGCTGGAGAGCCTACAATATTTAGCACTAGCGTTGGAGAGCCTACTTTTTTTCTCGGCCAGCCTATCATAGTTTAAATTATTCTATTGATCGGTAATTGATCAATTGTAAAGGCATAATTGTTGATCTGTTAATCTGCTGGGGTTTGATTGTCAATCTGCTCGCAATCATGACGATGCTATCTTATAAGAAAGAATTGTGTTATATAGTGAGAAAAACATACTTTGTTGGCTTAGAAAGGGAATTAAAAAAAAATTATTTACAAAATTTAAAGCTGATTTGGTAATTTTTGGTAATTTTTTTTTTTTGTATTTAATCGTCAATTCTTTAGTTTTATAAGTGGTTCTTTCCACGGGTTAACGACTTGTTAAGGAGTAATACTTTAAAACAGGATAGGATATACATTTTGTTTATGAAATTTTCTTTTATTTTGTGTAGAATATCAAATAGATATATGAAAAATCAACTACGTTGACGGGTAGCTACTTTTTGGTAGGTACTGTTTGACGTAACGCGATTTACTGGTTATTGTCTTGCAATCCTCTTTAGATAGATGAACTATTAGCTGTACTCTGCAGAGTACTTTTATTATAAGAGTGTAAACCTCACTTCATCCGTGACTGAGACAAGTCTCTGTTAGAGGTGTGCTCTATAAATAATGTCCACTATGAGTTTGATAAGGGGATTGTTCTGGTCGACTATAAAGTAATCATTCGGAGTCGCTATTCCATGGGTTGCTAGGGAGTATTAATAAACTGCTATAAAGGTAAAATATTTTCAACAAGAAAATTAAATATATTCGCGATCGTAATATTTTCTTAGCGAGAAGACCCGACGTTGCACACAGGCAAGAGTAGTTTTTTCTTTTAGCGAAATAATTCGAACACAATGTTCTGAAAATTAAAACCTGAAAAATTCCTCGGTTTACAATAATGAACACCAATGTATCTACCAAATGTTTCGTAATAAAGCTCCACATGATATCGGATCTTGTCTATTAAGGATAATCAAGTTTACAAAATTTGAAAAAAAATACACGGAAGTTCCTTTAGATTTCCTTTGACTGAAGCAAAATGGATTACATTATATGCTATAACGATTTGCCATGGGTAAAACTTTGATGATAGTAAGCTAGCTAGATAATTACTTTCCATTGACAACGTATTGTCACCGCAGCCATAACTTCGCTTATGGCTTCAGAATTATCAGATTGGGGGAAATGGTAGTCGTTAGGAAAAATGTAAGCACATAAATTTTGCAAAATTATGGGAGTAAATGTTTTTCCTACAAAATTGACACTCACACAATACAACTTGTTGCAAAGATTTCATCTTTGTCAGGCAAGAAAAATCTTCTCGTTTTCTCTTTCCCCTGATGCTGAAAAGGTTAAATAATTTCTGGAAATTTTCAAAGGATTATCAGCTTAGCTTTTACATTACTAGTTTACGTCAGCAGTTTTCCATCCTCTGAAATGTACCCTTTTCATGGTTTCATGAACGTATTATCCCCCAAAGTCCGGCTTACATAGGGGAATTTAATATTTGCAGTGAACTGCGTTTAAAAGTAACCAGCAATTGATACATAGCATATATTGATATATATTATACAAAATACGTTACATGATGCCTTTAAATTGGATTTGATGTTTCAGGAAACAAAAACGTTTACAATATAGAATAAATTAATGAATTAAAATGTATGTACATCCATCCACTAGCTGGAAGTCTATCAGTCAGTTACTTTAGCAGAATAAAAGATAGTGAAATGTTAAAGTTACAAAGTACAATCAATAAAAATATAACATCAATATGACCATATTAAGAAGTTATATCTCGGGATCTGGTTTGAAATGCGCTGTACTGCCATCGTGATCAAAATTTGATTCAGGTTCAACTTTCCTCTTTTTATCCAATGATGGTGATAGTGTTGAAGCAAAGATGCCGGTTGATATAAACATAAGCGACAAAACAAAAAACGAAAAGTAGTGATTGAATGGAAATCCTAGAGGACGAGTATTCGACGAGACGTCTTTGATGTTTGTGAGAGACCAAGAGTATGTACTGCCGATGGTAAGTGGTGCGATAATTCTAGAAAGGAAAATTATTTAAAAGCACAAACGAACGAACGAACGAACGATTATTTAAGTATCAGTTACCTTCCAATTGATAAAAAAGTCATAGCAAAACCATTTGCGGATCCCAACATATCAGGGGTGACAGCATTATTGATTATAATGTTGATCGCAACAAAGGCAGAAACCATGCATATTCTTTGCAAGAATAAAACGAATACCACGACAATCCACAAATGAGATCTATAAGAAGAGAAAAAATGAAATATAAACATCAAAACTAGCAATCTAATTTGAAAAATGAAAAATGAAAAATAAAAATAACAAACACTATGAGCTACCAGATGTGAGATAAAAAAGATTACAGTTCGTTAATTATGACCCCCACCCTCAAAAGCCCATGTATAACAGGGTTAAAATAAACAAAGTTCACACCAAGGATTTGCTATGATGAAAATTTACAGTAGTGCCACAAGTAACATTGATGATACTAATATTAAAAGGTAATTGAAAGTTTTTATAGGTAACAAAAATGTAAAGGTTTACATTTATTATAACTTACATACCTGTTCGAGATGATTCCATCTAGAATTGGTGTCCATGGACACACGAACGCTAACAAAATATTACTTCCAATGAGAACCTAAAACAAAACTAACATAAAAAAACTGTCTATATTGCACGTTACTTAAATATTCTAGACAAACTAGTTGGTGGGCCGTGGAATATTGCATTCTGTATTTCTGTAACACGACATTTTCTCGCGCACAAAAAGACAGACGAAATACGGCTATTATTAAAGAGATAGCTAATCGTGTAGTATTTTGTACCCGTGAAAGTGTAGTGCGTTTTTTAACGTGTTTTTTGCAAATTTTTCTTCTCCCTGGCTTTTGGTTCATTTTGTGCCTATTTTTCATCGAATTCAAATTTCAACTTAGAACGCCATGAATGCACTCACCTTTCTTGAACCATAACGTTTTATGACCTATAAAAAACGTTGAGAAAGATTATAAATGCTTCTTTATTTTGGCACTAAAAGGTCAGATAAAATTTGAAAATAAAGATTCGCCAGAGTGCTGGAATTTTTACTAAATCGGAAAATGTTCACTAAATCGAAAATTGATCCTTTTTCTTACACAAAGATAAAATAGAATTTTGATAAGAATTACTTTTTCAGAATTATTAACATTTCAAGTGAACAAAAAAGTAAGTTATTAACTTTAACACAGCATTTAAAAATAACAAATGAAGATAGCCGGGATTTTAAAAGCTTTTGGAAATTTTTTCCTGTACAGTGCGTTGACGATCCAAAGTTTGTGAGTAAACTGATGAAAGAGCTATATTTTAAGCATCCTGCACAAATGATTTCTTGCGAAAAATAACATTGGAGACATGATATAATAAACATTGCACACATTGTAATATAATTTATTGGCCCCAGTATCGTTTAAAAAGCAAAGAAAGCATTGCGTTAAAACAATTCTTTACTGGCTTTCATCTTGGCTGGCTATGATCCAGAAGTAATTCAAGCTTTACCTAACTTCATTAAAAATATCTCCACTTTTGGACAAAACAAATAATTCTACCTTAATGGAGTGACAATTCCCGAACGATTGAGCTGGTACCTATCTTGTGGGTAGTAAGGCAATAAATCGACGACCTCCGAGCCTGGATATATTACGTCGCTTGAAATATTTTTAAATGTTAGTAAACCAGGGAGTATTCAACTTCTGGTAGCGAACTCATTATAAACTTTTAAAATAAAATAATTTTCATTATCTTCAAGTTAATAACTAGAATTTTTTGAAAACTGAAAACTCACCCTAGGTATTACTAAGAACTCAGTGGGAAGAAACAACGCAGCGACCACTAAAAGTGTTACACCAATCTTTGATGTGGAATAGCTCATACCATCTAAAAGAATGAACAACAAAGTTTAAATGGAATCCTGGGTGGAAGAGAAAAAATTAAACCCTACGACAAAAGCCTGCATGAGATATATATAGCAATTTTAGCTCGTATAAATATTCCCCCTTTATGTTAAAAATATAGGCATGCTAAAAACAGCGTTCTCATTTCAGTGAAGGAACTGAATGTCTTGTTATGAGAACCCTATTAAAGTAGTTTGTTCACATATTTACTTACGGTATTCAGCAGATGTTGCAGCATACAATGGAAACAATTCGTGACTTCCTAATACACCAATTCCCATGAAGCAATACAAGATATTAACTTGAACGCATTCTTTTATGCTGTAAACAAGATCAAGAATTGCAAAGTTCATCTTACAAAACTGACCGAGTAAATAAAATTTATAAAATCATTCTATTATCGTAACATGTTGTATTAATAAATAATCTATTTATCCTTGATATTCTCTTACCATTATTTTTATAGCATTTGCACCTCTCTCGCTACTAACCAGGTGGACAGCGTTTATGAACACTGACACACTAACTAAGCAACTGAATCTCCTGTTTGTGATGCTTTTCTCAAAAAAATTTTTCAAATAGGAAAATTAGATTATATAACGGCCTCAAAGTTAGCGAATTCGTTCCATTTGGTGGTGTGGTCATTCATGGAAACAAAAGACTATTTTGCTAAGTTTCCAAATTAGGCGAAAAATGTGAAAAGGCGCTGAACATGAATACCAAAGGTATTACTTATTACAAGGTTCGACCGGCTCTGTTGGTAAAACTCACACATAAACTCATTAAGCTGGACAGACCACCGCCCCTTCTTGCGCCAGAATGTACAGCCCCATCGTGCGTCCAATTTCCGAACAAATGCGAAGCAAAAAAATCTTTTCCTGTTAACCCAAAAATTTAAAAATACATATAAAATGAAATTTTAAATAAAAACAAAAACAAAGTGCTTACCAAATTAATTTTATCAATTTATATGTTTTAATCTTCGCAAACCACGATCGCAAGCTACGTTTCTGAACGGACTCATTTGTCGAGAAATTAAAAGTTACATCTTGCAAGCTTTTCTTCTTTGACACTAATGTTTCGTTTGTAAGAAGGGGGTAACATTTTTCCTTGCTGTCGATAGAAGTTAATAATGGTGCCTTCTCGGTTTCGTCCCTAATTATGTAATAGTAACATTAACAATATTAAGAACTTTTGGTTGTGATATGTGGTAATCGAATCCTTAATAAATGTAACGAAGGTTTTCTTTGATATTTAAAAACAAGTGAAACACATTTTAATGGGTTTATTGTGAAATTCTGCAATGTGGATCGTTCAACAAGTCGTCTCTTTATCTAAATGATTGTAGAACATGTATATTGTAACAGTTTTGAATGACTTAAAGCTTGGTGTCCAATAACGTAAATATTGTTGAGTAACTGTTCCGCGACAGTCACGAATAATAAAAAGACACGTTATGCAACATAATTAAACCAGAGAAGCTGCAAAATTATTGTTGCGGAGATAAAGTATTTTTCACCTTTCAAACATAAAGTCAGAATAAAGTGAACTGCATATATACAATAATATTCCCTAATTATGCGCTGTGGTTAAAAACACTTTCAAAGTGTTGCCTGTGGTTGATTGCTTATTATACTTAATTCTTTAGATTTAATTGGGTACAACAACAAGGCTAAGATGTTTTAATAAATTATCCCGTGTATGGATTCACCATGAAAGATTCTGTACTAGTTGCTTTAGCCCTGATAATTTTTTTAATATAAACAAACAAACAAACAAACAAACAAACAAACAAACAAACAAACAAACAAACAAACAAACAAACAAACAAACAAACAAACAAACATTAAGAAAGATTTGCTTACCAAAATGATTTTAACAATTTATCCGTTTTAATTTTCGCCAACCATGTTTGCCATTTTTGTTTTTGAACTGAATCATTGGTCGGCGAACGAAACGTTGCGTATGTTATCTTTTGTTCTCGTTCAGATGCATTTTCTTTCTCACAAAGGCTTAATTGTTCTTGCTTCTGATCACTTTGCGTCTTTCCGGATTTTTTGCTATAAAATATATATGTTTTATAAGTGTCAATACACTACTACACTAATTTAGAAAGAAACGTCTCTAGCTTTTTGAAAATAAATGTCATTAACATAGCCGCTATAACATATGATTTTCTTTGCAAAGTAAAGTTCAAAATATTATATTTATATGGCCAATTCAGGATGATGAGATATTGTAGCGTGAATGTTACAACCGAGAAATATAAATATGATATTAGGTATTTATCGTGTGTGAATTTCATTTATCGTAGTATCAAAAGTACTGGCAAATTTCATGTGCAAAGCATGGAATTAAACTTCTTGTTACTTCTAATAATGAGATCCGCCAATAATGAGATGCACTATTGGTGGATCTCTTACAGACTGTTATTTCGAACGTAACATTCTTGTCCAAACTTCCCCACACATGAGAAAACGTGTCTTTCGTAGTTAAAAAATAAAAACACCAACAAATTTTTCGTACATCTTCATATGGCAGCACAATTCCAAACATTATACCAAGGTTTACCAAAAATTCTCCTTTAAATTAAATTTCAAGCCTAAACTGTCTTAGTGCAGATATTCTGACAAAAGCTACTTCATAATCCCACCTTTTCTGTTATTCACACATTACTCCTAAAAACTTGTATTCGAGGAAAGAAAATTATTAAATAAATGTAATCCATAACTTGTCTTCTAGAATTAGAATTAGAAAGTAAACATTAGAGATACTATACCTTGATTTTTTGGGAAGCAGTAACACAATCAAAACGATACCAATTGCAAAACCAATGGTAAGAATAACATTTGGAAGAAGGATTCCAAATTTTCCAAAAACAGAATCTACGAGTAAGTGAATGGTAATTTTTTGGGAAACCAAAAGTAAAACAGTCGAGTGAAACTGTCGAGTAAAACAGTCGAGTGTAACTGTCGAGTAAAACAGTCGAATGAAACTGTCGAGTAAAACAGTCGAATGAAACTGTCGAGTAAAACAGTCGAATGAAACCAAAAGTAAAACAGTCGAGTGAAACTGTCGAGTAAAACAGTCGAGTGTAACAGTCGAATGAAACTGTCGAGTAAAACAGTCGAATGAAACTGTCGAGTAAAACAGTCGAATGAAACTGTCGAGTAAAACAATCGAATGAAACTGTCGAGTAAAACAGTCGAATGAAACTGTCGAGTAAAACAGTCGAATGAAACTGTCGAGTAAAACAGTCGAGTGTAACAGTCGTTTGAAACAGTCGAGTAAAACAGTCGAATGAAACTGTCGAGTAAAACAGTCGAGTGTAACAGTCGTTTGAAACAGTCGAGTAAAACAAGTCAGTTTCAATTACTGCTCTACCAGTCCTTGCAGAAATTTAGTTTTCATCAAACGCTTACCTTGAGAAAAAACATCAGGATAATGCTCAGATGGAAATACCACAAATCCTAAAGGAGAAGTTAGAATATCATGCATTACAAATGTTGCAAATATGAATGGTTCATTTATATTGAAGCATCAAGAGTTATGTAGGAAATGACAAACCCTTTTTAATTACGTTTCTTTTAGTTCCAATTAAAACAGTTTCAATTACAAAAAAAACTACCTGCTACACTTGGTCCAATAATAAAACCTATTGAACTGGAAGAAAACACGATTGACATGGCAAGTGCCATATTTGAATCGTCACAAACATCCACCAAGATAGACTTTGAAATTCCAGTAAGGGCTATAAGAGTAAACACGTAGTTGTGAATTGCATCGTTGTAGAGCTCACTGGATACTCACAGATTACGCTATCACCAAAATAGGTAAATCGGAAAACGGAAATGGGTGCGTAGAGAGCTGGGTATAAACGCAGTCGCTCATTGGTTACTTGCTATTAGTATTTTCAACCTGACCAAAATCAGGGAACTATTGTTATGAACGTATGGGCTTACTTAAAATTTGTTTAGCAAAGTTGCTTTTAAGAATGTTGCATGCAACCATATCTTATGAACACGACTCTATTTTGCTTACATTAAGTTGAGTCTAAAGTGACGCTCAATTTTTGGTTAGAATGTTCCAATCTTGTTTTAGACAAAACTGTTTCGTATTCTCATCTGCATGTTTGCCAGTTTTAGCAAAAGTAAAATATTTATAATCAAATGGTTACATTTTACTATTTCGTACATTTTTGGCCATTAACAAATACATGCAAATATGATAATAACACAGATTTATTGCAAGTCAAGCTTCCATAAAAACATATCTGACCTGAAGATGCTCCCTGCATGAATCTCATTGTGACGGCCCACTTAAAATTATATGTGAAACCAAATGCCAGTGTTGAAAGCATAACCGCTACAGTTGAAGCAACTAAGGTTGGTCTCTTCCCTTTCACATCAGCCATGTATCCCCATAATAAGCTGTAAAAAAAGATTTTTAACATGTTATAATAGCATGCGATATGACATTTGTGTGAATCCTTTTATTTTGCTCAACGACGCAGACATTGAACAACAAATGGAAAAGGTTAATTAAGAGGTACCTGAAAAGTGTTTGCCCAATACTCATAGCAGAAGCAATAATGCCAACATAATACCCTAACAATAAAAATACTCAATCAGGCCTGTGGCAACGGTGGAAGGGGTATGCAAGAGGGCAGAGACAAAGTTTCTCCTCCACACTATGATTTTGAAATATCAGACAAAAGGTTTAATCTATTCCTCCAACTACCACAACGATAAACGTTATGAGGAAACATAGCTAAATAGCATCTAAAAAGTCCATCTAGAAAGTTATCTTCCCAAGGAATCAACTATAGGCAGACTAAAAATGTTACGAGCCTGTAAATCAAATATAAAAAAATTTTTTTTAGCTTTGTCAGCTTTGTCACCAGCCTTTGTTTATGTCAATTTGTGCAAAAATTAATTTGCACCAAATTTGTCCAGCTGTACTGTAAACTATAATCTGGATGTGGTGAAAGCAAAAAAAAATCAAGAAGTACTCAATAATATTATTTGTTTTTTTTGATTCCACATTCCTTTTCCATGAAGTTCTTTAAACTCTGTTCAAAACTCTGCATCTTTGAAAAGAAATATACCTTGACCAACTTTGGTAAGAATGAAAACACCATTGTCAAAGTCATCATGTCAAATATCTAAAATGGAAATGTTAAATATATGTTGTTTACTTGGTTTTAATTGTCACAAGAAAGGACTAATACGAAAAAATGTTGGACATTGAGCCTAATAACTTAATCTTGTAATTCAGCGTATTTAAAATATACGTTGGGTCAGATCTTGGTGAAAGAAAGGATGTCGATGGGTAAAGATATTTTTTCAGGTACCCTTTGTCATCGCTAGTTATCGTTCATCTTGAACTTTAACAGAGCACGAGGAGAAAAGCATACTTTTGAATATTATAGAATAGAAAAAATGTTTGTTATCTTTCTTCTTCCAAAAATAATTCTCGTCGAATTTTCTTGTTCTTGTTCTTCTTTCAACTGACGTTAACTCCATTACTTAGTGTTTATTTATTATTATATTATTTATTTCTGTACACATATCTATAAGACTTTAACTCTTAATTGTATTCTAAAAAAGGCAACGGAATCCGCCCATGAAATGATAAACTTGTTCCTTGAAATTTAATAAAGGAAACATCCGAACATTGTTTTAAACCACAACAAACTTTATCAGGAAATTTGTTATTATTAATAATAATGTTAGCAGAACCTCCCTAATGCATAAAAATGCATGTTGTGTGTTCTGTCACGTTGCAAAAGAAATTAGCTAGCTTCAAGCACCATGGCAAATTTATTTACGTTATGTTTTGTGATGTTGCAATAGGTAATTTTTGACATATTGAGTAAGCTAGTCAATTAACACTTGGAGGCATTAAATCTTGCAGTTGTTATTATTGCAATCTGCAAGAGTAATTTACTTTGATCATCTATTATTGTCTTAAAATTACGCATAAAAAATTATCAGCTAGAATTATTGAAACAGTATAACTGCTAAAACTGATGTTGTGGCTTAAATACGCCATTATTAATCTATAGATCTTAATGATACACTTGCAAATACTTATGCCGAACACAAGTGCAAACATAAATAAAAAAAAATGTTCGAATATTTTTCCTTCTCGGTATAATAAAAGATTACAGGCTGATGCTGTAGTTTTTAAATTAACAAAAGATACGAATGAGGAAAAAATTGCAATTGCATTAATTGCGTAAGCGAAACCAGACCGGATCATGCAATGCGCTCACTCAAGTGGATAAAAGGTGGAAAAATGAATAGTATACTCCTTGGCCTGGTTGACAACAAAGTTTAGTTCGCTTACTCGGTGTTTTATTTTATGTTGAAAAAGAGAATCAGCGCAAAAAAAAGAGAAAGAGATTATCTAAAAAATAAAATGTTGAATATGCATTTTTAATATTACTGAAAACAATTTTTTGTATCAATCATTATTTAGCACGGATTCAAAGTTAATCCTTAAAGAGTGATAATTTATTTCAACCTGTTTGGAATACCAACTTTTTTTTAATTTTTAAAATCTTGCATTTTATATTAGAAAATTGTTCAATTTCCGCTTACTCTGTGAATCCTATCCGTCTTTCATACCTAAACTAATACTATCTGGAACAAGAATCAACGTTAAATATACTTTCAATAACTTAGCAATGAACATACAATATAACGCAACCTGTTATACATTTATAATTTATAATACCAGTTATAATTTTTTTTACCTTTCGTTTTTGGAAAGTATTAACGTGAAAGAAACTCTTTTCCTTATACGCTTACAATCGCGAAGGCTATTTTTTACTATGTCTATAGAATGTGGAAATCTCTAGCTAAATGAAACGAAAACATGGCCTGGTTTGGGTTTGGTTCGTCTAGTTGAGCGATTGGTGTGCCTGTACGACATCCGTAGCTCAAATGGTAGTTTTAAATGCACTAGGATCCCTTTCGCAGGCCCCTCGTAGATAGCAGTACTAATAAAAACTGAAGGAGCTATCCTGAATAAACAATTTCAGTAATAATAATAATAATAATAATAATAATAATAATAATAATAATAATAATAATAATAATAATAATAATAATAATAATAATAATAATAATAATAATAATAATAATAATAATAATAATAATAATAATAATAATAATAATAATAATAATAATAATAATAATAATAATAATAATAATAATAATAATAATAATAATAATAATAATAATAATAACACATGTAGTATATCCTTACCATAATGACAAATAATACAGTAAGCACTGTCCAAGGTAATGGTGTTGAATCTTTGGGCTTGATCAACTTGGTTAAACAGCTCTTTAAATTCATTTTTAATCTATGAGGTAGAATCGTAATTTTGTGTCCTGACTAAGCCAGCATCTATATTCTTTCTAGTTGCACTAATTTTTGCGTGTGTGAATCATTCTGTGCAAAATGCCAGCACATGTACCTTTTGCAAATGAGAACTTGATATAATGTGATATAATTTTCAGACATTTTAAGACAGAATTAAAAATTCATACACTTTCTTACATCATAAAACTGAAATAAATTGTGGACATGTGAACAAGGGAAGTGAAAATTTCAACATAAATAAAAACAAAAAAACAAAAAACAAAAAACAAAAAAAATAGCTTTGATGCAATACCTAACAAAACAAAAAATCGCGAATTTCGAAAATCTAAAACCTGCCAGAAACAAGAAATTTCGGATTATTCTTTACTCTAGACACTCTGGACAAGAAAACTTACTGAATCAACCAATATGTGAGCGCTTAAATATTATTTCACTTATTAACATTACTTTCCAAGACTCATAACGACAACACAATAACAGAGTTAAATATATAGCAATTTTGAGTAAACAACAGAACCAAATCTCGTTGGTCATAACTTATAAAACGAAATACTACTCATGAAGGTCACTTATATATATAGTAATATTGATTCCGCATGATTTATATAAAAATTCCAATTATAACTGTAGTACAATGAAACATTATACTCTACATATTTTCCTGTCTGACGTCAGGTTAGTATTCCGCTTCGGATTACTTTCACGTGAAAATAAAATTTATGTAGGTGAATTTTTATTATAGCACATCAGTATTTTTCATTCTCAACAGAGAATGTTTCACCCCGATCGGAGTTATATTGAAAAAGAACTACTTTGTTCATCACTAAAATCCAGATAAATTATCTGAGTTCACCACTAACATATTGACGCACGTAGTGTAGTGGGTTCGTCTGCAGCTCCCAGTTCTGGGGACCGCGGATCGAATTCCGCTCACTGCCAGGCAGTATGTTATGCGATGAACAAAGTAGTTCTTCTTCAGTATAAAATAAAATAAAATTTGTATTTGTATGTGTCCTTAGGAGAAAAGACTGAAAGGGAATTTGAAAAATGCTTTCTGACTGTTATACATAGCATTCTTTGCTCATTTTATATTTAAAAGATACAGGAACTAACTTATCAGTTATTGCGCTTTAAACAGTGAAGGTAACCCGTATTTTTCGGCAAGTTAAAAACACGTCAAAAGGTGTTAATCCTATACAGGATGGAGGGGGTACTAATATGCCTCACTCCTTGACCGTTGTCCGTAATTCTCCATTGCGTCCTAATAATTAAGGACCTTACCTCTAAGAGGGAATGGTACACGCAGTACACTGAAAAGGGGGAGTGTCAAAACTAAAGCTGATTCAACTTTTGTTTAAAAATTTTTTTTTTTAAGTCATTTTTTTATGCGAGTATCTTTTGGTAGTTCATTTAAAACAGTGACACCTTGAAAATAAACCGATTTTCTCACGATTTCGAGTTTGATTTTTGAAATTTCAATTTTCGTGCTGTTGTTTCGTGTGTTCAAGTTTGTTTCCTTTATTTTGCAGTTGTTCTTGAAGATACTACACACATTATCGCTATGCACACTATTATTATGTACAAAAGTGCATAACCTTTTTTTTTTACAGAGATTATACTAGTTATACTAGTTATTAAACTTGTTAGACCAACATTACAACTAATCACACAATCATAAACCTTAACTTGGTTATTATTATGAAATTTCTTTTTTATCTTTGAAGTTAGCATGACAAGGTTAGCGTGCGTGTATATTTTCAGCTTCATGTGGCTTCTGGTGCTGCCTTCTTAATTTTTGACTTCTCAAGGTGCGCCTCGATTCTAAGCAGAGATCGGCATGATCTAAATTAATAAATTGCAGTATGATTTTAAACATTTCTGAACTTATCAAGTTTTTGGAGAAGATTTCAAAAATTAAATTCAAGTTTTGTTAAAACAGGTTCGTCACAATAACAACAAATTTTCGGGAAGTGCCTATATCAGGAGAGATGAAGCTAATTTGCATATAGAATGGGCGGTTATATTATTCCGGAAACATATTGTTTTCGGGATCAATCTGCCATTAATTCCATTAATAATACTTATTTACGGATCATCTTCTTCGAAATATCTTTGTTTGAAAAGCAAAAGAAGAAAGGTTTAAATTTAAGGTCAAACTTATTTTAACATTTGACCTAATACTGAAATTCATCAGCGCACAACTAAACTAAGGGAAATCATCATTAACTTCTTGCTATTTATTATTTTGTTCGTGGCATATTAAAACTTTTCCTTTTCTTGCCAAAGCAAACACAGGTAACAATAGTACAGTTAGCTCTCGGTAACTCGAACATAGGATGAACTCTTATTACCTCAAACCAATTTCTGGGGTCCCTTGAACTCTTTTAATAATTTTTTATGGTAATACAGTTAGCTTCCAGTAACTCAAACCTTGGATAACTCGAACATTTGTTAACTCGACCTATTTTTAGTCCCCTTGGAAGTTAGTGTTACCGGGAGTAAACTGCATTCATGTAATTTTCATCCAACGTCACTTCTAACAATCCAATTAGTAGTTCATTAATAGTTCACGTCAAAATAATTATAGCATTATCTTCCTCATCACGTTAACAGGAAATGAAAGTATGCTTTAAAAAAGTATAGTTTTGAAAAAATGAATATTTGCTATGATTTTTTATATGCATAAGAACCGGAATTAAATGTTTATCCACGTCCACAATAGTAGTCCTTGTCGCAAAGATATGCAAGTAAAATTGGGAACAAATAGCTGCACAGTTGGATGGCCAAAACTCCTGAGTACTGATTGTCATAAAAAAGTGGTGCCCGTGCTTTAGAAAGTATATGAACTGCTTACTGAACGCCACCAAGGTGGAACCATCCAGGTATTCTTAGGAACTACAAATCCCCCTAACCATAACCCAAGTTTCGGAAAGGTAATAATTTTTGTCAAGAAATAAAGAGTCCTCTTAAAATTTTTAAAGTTTTAAATAAAAGTTTGATTCTGTTATTAATTCCGTGCTCAGGCCTTTGCTGGCATCTGTAACTGATAATTAATACTTTATGCTGAATACTGTTATAATTTCTTTAAAATTGTGTATGATTTCGCTATTTGTCGCAGCATTATCTCCAACACTGTTTTTACGCCTGTCTACCTCCAATTAGATCAATCTGAGCAGGATTTTTACCTTAACCTTACCTTTACACCAGTTAATCAGAAATCTTCCGTCCGTTTGCTATAATACGTTAGATTACATTCCGGAAATTAAATTTCCTTAAAGAAAATTAAGAAGGAAAAGCTGGGAAAAATGCAGTTTAAAAAAAATTAGTCCTTTTCACATAAAAAAAATCTTCCTCGACTTAATTTGGAGATTCAGTAGTTGTTTTTTCCCTGACTATAAATCCAAACCTGTAGAAAAATTCAAAAGTAAGTAGGTTAAAAATATTTTTGTACATGCCTTAAAAAATTCATGTCAAATTTAAGTCGCAGTTCTTCTTATCTGCAAAGGAAAGATTCACACTCCAAGAAAATGAAAGTAATGATGGTTCTTTGAAAAAAAAGAAACTCTTTTGCCGTTTATATATTTACGCAAAACGAAATAAAAAGAATATGTGTTTTTATTTTCGCAAATTTTTATAAATTCGCAAAATATCATGATCGCAAAAATTGTGAATATTTTTTAACAGAATAAGGTTATTAAGAAATCAACATGTAAATAATAAAAATTAAAATCACTTATGAACATAATTCATTCCAAAACACATCGCAGCAAAACACCAGCAGAAGTGCATATTTCGAGTAAACAACGGAACTTAAAATTTGTTGGTCGTCAATTAAAACATAATAAGGGTGCCTATTTTACCCACTCATAACAACCATAATACCAGGAAAAATTGATGTTCTAAGATAAAGTTTCAACTTCCCTTTGAACTACAACTTATTTGAGTAGAGACAAATGTTATAAATATTATTGAAGAAAACAATATTCCCAATAATCTCGAATATAAAAAAATATCTATTAACAAAATTTTGAACT
The DNA here is from genome assembly GCA_030067915.1 of Hydractinia echinata. Lineage (NCBI taxonomy): Eukaryota > Metazoa > Cnidaria > Hydrozoa > Anthoathecata > Hydractiniidae > Hydractinia > Hydractinia echinata. Next base: position 856,826 of record JASGCC010000060.1, read on the forward strand.
TTTCTGCCATAAATAGCATTGTTTTCGCACGCCTGTTTAAAAGATACAGAAATAATCAATGCGCTATCAAACATAACATTTTCGTGTTATTGATAAGTTCTGCTGATGAACCGAAAAAAACTTCTTAACTGTTAGGTTCAGGCTGGGGATTTCAAATGGAAGAAAACTTGGCAAAATTGTAGTAAGCCATGAAAGGAACAAAATGGAAGCGACAAATTTTTGTTTGAAATTTGTCCGAAATACCACAATCTGCATAAAATCCAATTTTTTTAGTTGTAGAGCCAAATGAAAGTTATTTAACAAATTTATCGTTTTTTACATAATTTGCAAAAATGCAAAAAATTACCCGAAAAAACCATTTTCGGTTAAAATCCTAAAAAATCGGGAAATCGGATTAATCACGTGTCTAAAATTTACAGAATGATTCCCTTTAATAAAGAAAGTTTAATTTCAAGCTAACTCAAGGATAATTCTAAAGAAAAAGTTATTGTATTTTCATGAGTATAAGGATCTCTGTCGCGACAATTTAAAATCTAGTTTCTCTAAAACATCTGCGGAACAATTTTCTAATATTAAAAATGGGATATGCTTAACACATTATGCTTTCACTGGGGCGTGGTATCTCAGGTCAAAAGTTCAAGAGGCTAATTCTTTATCCTCGCTTTTTATTCAACGTTCATAGTGTCCATTTTAAAATATCCACAATGGCAGTCTAATTTTGAAAAATCGTCATTTTGTATGTAACAATAGTTACCTTTTAACGAAGTGTGACATATCTAACTTGTATCAAAATCATTATATTGAAAAGAGTTGATTGTTCAAGATTTATGCCTGATAGATGGCATGTCGGGATCTCGGCCTTGCTGTGGCGCGAATTGGAGTATTTTGTAGTCTAAAGGTTAAGTCTGAAGGAATAAATTATTATAAAACTATTGTTGTAGTAGTTTTCCATGGCAACATGCTGTAAAAATAGGTGATTTATAGTTACAAAAAATGAGTTTTTTATTTAACCCTATTCTGTAGGATTTTTTTAATATCTCTGTTTGCTATGCTGCATGGCTATAATAATTACCAGTTTCTGGCAGCATATAATTTTATATGCGACGGTAAAATATTGATTTTAAATTCAAGTCAAGAATCCTAAAGATGAATTTCTTAAACAAAAGCTTTGCCGAAAATAGTTGATGTCTGACATCTGCTTAAGGACAAACAATATCCTGCACAACAATGTATTTGTGTATCCGCAATACACATTGTGATTATAAACGTAAAAACTGCTGAATCTCTTCTTATCAGAGATATGAAACCAAGTTTAAACGTGCAAAAACAGTCGCATTTAATATAAAATAGTTTAAAAGGAAGACAATAACATCCTGGCAATCATTCGCCATCTTATATAATTTAGGTGTTAGTTTTCTCGCATTAACAGTAAAACATTGCTATAGCATTGTCATGAATTAATCTGCATGGCAATGTCAAGAGCAAATATTTATCATTACTGATTATTTTCGAAGGAAAGAAATTTACTTTCTGGTAAATTTTAGTTATGTTCTATGGTTAATATGACATTTATGGTTCTTTCTCGTTTTGCATCGAAATAATGTTTGCTTAGAACAATCTCTATGACCAGCTGATCAAGGTGCAAATTTTATAATTTTGAATGTTGTAAACATTCAAACTAGACAAACAAATCCTGGATTTACAAAGCTACACATAGCTTATTGGGGAAAATTTCTTCGGAAAAAAGTGACGAAATTTTTTCCAAGTGACTAAAATTTTAGGATATTGATGAAACAACAATGGGATAAACGTACACCCTGATTAATGTCAATAGTAGGACGCTTAGGATGCTCTGAGTTTTGTAATAATTCGTCCTGCTGTGTGATTTATTCATCAATAACCAAACAAGTTTGGACATAAGGATAGTTTTAAGAAAGATTATTCGACGCAATATCTTTATCATGACCACACTATTTGATAGATGTTATCTCTTTAGATTAAATGGGGTTTGGATAGAACTTTCTCGTATTTATTTTCTTTGATCAATCGCGGATCCTTCCATTCTTTTTTATGTAAAGTAAATAACACCATCATACAACAGTTGATAGGTGCCGAGATCACATACCTGTAACTGGTCTCTTGAGGTCGAATCAAGTTGCTTATATTGCTTATTTCATTAAGAAAACAGGTCAGACCAGTTTCATGGTAGTGGATTTTATTTTTAACTAATTAATGGCCGAAATAATTAGCAAATGTCTTATAAAAAATCTGCCCTCCCTATTTTATCCGCATTATCAACACTCTAGAGCTACCCATAACACTTGCCTTTAAATACAAAAACAGACGCAGAATACTAGTTAAAGCGTTACCAGGTACTCTCTTCCACTAATGAAAAGTGCCAAAGTTAAGTTCTTCTATACTATTTGTAAATTGAATACCTCTTTATTAATAGCCGTCGTCTGTCTATCTCTGCGCAAAATTGTACTGCAGTAGCACACACGAAATGCGGCATATATAGGACGGCTAAACCCATGGATTTATCTATGGGCTGCCGACTAGTATATATATATATTATTTGAAGACTAAAAATGAGACGCAAAAGCACCAACTAAACTTCTTTAATCTGTCTAATCATGACGTTAGAAATAAAAAAAGGAGATTAAACTCTTTTGTTTCTATTGAAATCATCCCTGATGCGATCAGTTTAAATCTATTCATGTTGTCTTTTTACATTCTGGCGCATATCAGTTTGAACAAATTTCATTGGTCGAGAAAACAATGTTAATAAATAAAATTACGATTATCGGATCAAACAATATTCCAGTTCAAAATGGCTAATATGCCTTTTGTGTGAAGACAAAAAAAAGTACTGGAAATAGGCATAACGAAAATTTTAATAACTTTTGGATCTATTTTTAAAATTATACCATTTAACGAGAAAAGTGACTATTAACTCTTCTAACTCTTTTTTGCATTTTTGACTCACTCTTGACTCAGAGCTTTATCATGCTACATTTTAGTACATCTTTAAGCATATTTGGCTTTATACAGAAGGTTAAAAAACTGGTTAAAAGAGCTGATTTCTTAAATATTGAAGATAAAATTGTTATGACAACTCACTCTACTCCAGAGAAACACAACACAACAGCTCCTGAAAAGTCGTGCTTTGTATAAAAAACACGGCCCGCTAAAGAATTACGAATTTTTTTTTTGGAAAAGTCTAGTGGAATGCGCATTGCGCATGAATATCAAAGAAACAATAGCAATTTGAATAGAATTTTAATTCGCACTAAGATGAGTTTAATCTCCTTCTCTATTCTACCTCCATGGTCTCGTTAAGCACGACATTTAGAAATTCATAAACTCAAACAAGCTTAATGCATATTTTAAAACAGAAATTAAAACAGTCAGCATTTTTAGTTCTCTTAGAGCCTATAACTGTTGATTCAAAACGTCTAATTCATGCTGAAATAGGCGATTGGTCAACCATCTCAATCGTCTGACTAAAAAGTCGATCTATAAAGATAAAAAATTACTAAATGCTTCTTGGCTTAATCCACATCAAGTGTTTACAAACATCAAATCAATTAAAAGAAAATAATTACTAAATTTTCTTCTCAAAAACTTTAACCATGTTAGAAGTTACCAAATAAAAAGCCATACAAAAAAGGCTGCAGAGCAAACACTGACAAATTTATAAAAGTACAGAAGATTCGGAACAACTCTAAATATGTAGCTAGATAAAAGTTTATCATAGTACATTTGTGTGTCCATCTTCTGCTGTGAACGCTGCACCCCGATCAGAACTCCGATCATGACAGACGAGTATAAAAAGTGCAATCCAATTAAAGTGGAACGCTTTGAATATCATTAAATTCCGCACACTACCAGGAGGTATGTTAGCAACGCCCAAGGTAGGATGTTTAAATTTAGAAAGATACGTAAAATAAAAAGGCTTAACCAGACTAATTTTGACCAAAATATTCGTGAAATTTGCAGAGTGGATACCCAAATACGTCAATCAAAGAAATAAAAATGCAGTAAATTTTCTTTGAATGTGGGTCCAGGATAATACGCATGAAGAAAAATTCACCTAAGGGTTAAAAGTGAGAAAAAGTATTGCGTAGGTCTTGTATAAATTATAAAAGTCACTCAGTTCAGGCTTTAAATAAGTCCTCTAGTGGAAATTGTATATCTTCTAGAGACCAAATCTTGTTGCCACTGTCAGAAATTTTTAAGTGAGTATTTCGTTCTGAATTAGACACGTTCAAAAGTTAACTTCTATATGACATCATTATATCGAACGTTTTAAAAGTACTTTCATTGTGACAATTTCAGAACTGTGAAAAATCTGTCCAATGGCGCTTGTTATAATGCTCAAAATATTTCGAATCTTTGCACGTAAACATTGACAGTAGGCATAAAACTATTCTAATTACTTTCCACATACGGTATTAACCACGATTTTTTTCTTATTTACGTCACTAACGAGTGGGCAATTAATCCAGCTGGTATATATTTACAAAACTAATCTGATCTCCAACTTCCTCAGCACTCAATCTATGAACTTTTTACACACGTAGATAGAAATGGATCTCCGATTTTGTACATTTCTTTATGACTACTAAAAGACTGACCTATTAAAACCTACAAACAACCGTTAAGTGGCACCTAGAAAAATCTTTGTTAAGGAAAAATTGCTATTTTATTATTTATCAACTGCCTAAGGGCAGCCAGTCATGTGCAAGAATTCGCAGTTGGATTCAAATCTCGCCCGCAACTATTTTTCCATGTTTTCTATTGTTTTCGAGAATTGGTCGTACATGTAGGTCAATTACTACGGTGGTTCCAATGTAACCCTAGTAACAAACTTATCGTTATTTTGACCCGCGTCATTGACTCTGACCCCTATGACGCGATACCCTATCAATATGTTATAACAGTAGAGGACAAAATTGAATTTGAACTTTTATGCTGTAAATTATTAACGCAGGATAAAAGAAATGAAAATAAAGGTTTTCTCCACACAAGATTTGTTCATATTTCAAAATATACGGTTGAAAAGATTTTTTTTAATTGTGTATTTAATACACTGCGAGTACAACTACGTATTCTTCCAGAACTTTTGAAGTATTTCGTTTCTCAAGTTTTGTTTCATCATTTTGGTATAGTGCCACCAATGATGTAACATTCGATCGCGCAAACGATCATGACTTTCACAAAATCGAACCAGTTCGTTATGGTTAGACTCCTATCCAGAGTGAGCAAGAATTTGACAAAATTCAGACGTTCACTGAAGACATTAAATAGGAAACTGTAGAACAAATTATCGACGACATGATAGAAAGTAAAGAAACCGCTTTAAACTTCGACCATCCATCTTTCATACGCACACACAAATTCTGATTTATGTGTTAGTTTCTGTGATCTGTCCTTTTTTTCTCAATGTTTTGTTGTCCCCTCGATAGTTTATCCAATTCGCAGGTCTTTTTAATTCACTGCAACGCCCATTTGTCTTTTCTAGATTAATCCAATTTTCATGTGTTTTTTTCTAATATTTTTTCAAATATTTAAACACTGTATATTTTGAATAGTACTTTTAGATTATTTCTTTAGTTATTTTGACTTTTTTTATCCTATAATGACTCCTGCCTTCTTTCTTTATTTAATTGGCTTGCGTTATTCTTCCATTGTAGTTGATTTCCTTGCTTCCCCTGTAACCTTTTCGATCACCCCAAATTTCTTTTCACTTCTTCCAACTAATCATTTTAGATGTTTTGCTTTGCTTTGCTTAGATTTTTATTTTACACGGAACGCGTTTGTAAAACAGCATTCAATGTTGATATTTTATATCCTTTATAAATATTAGTTAAATAATAAATAAATAAATAAAACCACAAACTGTTCAAACATAAATAGTTATATTGGGTTTATACTACACAAGATTTTGTTAATTTCAAAATAAGTACTCGCTAGCACTTTTATTTTAGTCAATAAGTACTACCGGAACTACTAACTTGCTACGATTCTAAAGCTAAAAATGCTTCAGTATATATATTGTTGGGTTAGACATTTAGCGAAGAGTATTTTTATGAAGTCTTATCTACAAAAAACCATCCAATTAGCCTAAGTAATTCTTCATTTCGATGTGTTGAGTCTTAACAAAATGTCGCGTATCTATAAAGGGTAATTACGATGCATAAGATGCTTAAATATTAAAGCGAAAAAGTTTTTCGTGACTCTAATCAACTAAAATTAAAGGGTAAAAACCGAGCTTTATTGTATAACGATACCGCTTCGTACGTAAAACTGTGCCGACATTTAGCTAGCTAGTTAGTTACCAGTTAGCTAGCTAATTAGGTAACACTTAGCTAGCTAGTTAGTTAACACTTAGCTAGCTAGTTAGTTAACACTTAGCTAGCTAGTTAGTTAACACTTAGCTAGCTAGTTAGTTACCAGTTAGCTAGCTAATTAGGTAACACTTAGCTAGCTAGTTAGTTAACACTTAGCTAGCTAGTTAGTTAACACTTAGCTAGCTAGTTAGTTAACACTTAGCTAGCTAGTTAGTTAACACTAAGCCAGCTAGTTAGTTAACACTTAGCTAGCTAGTTAGTTAACACTTAGATAGCTAGTTAGTTAACACTTAGCTAGCTAGTTAGTTAACACTTAGCTAGCTAGTTAGTTAACACTTAGCTAGCTAGTTAGTTAACACTTAGCTAGCTAGTTAGTTAACACTTAGCTAGCTAGTTAGTTAACACTTAGCTAGCTAGTTGATTACTTTTTCGTGACACCGTATTTTATAAGGTTCATAACTGTCAAAATACAGAAACGAGTAGTCTTTATTACTTAAAAATTGGTGAAACTAAATTCACCTAAAATCAAGAAAATTAACTTTTTCTAAATCCAGGGGCGGATTCAGAGTTTTTCAAGACTCAAAATATTGCTGCGCAGCAACAACATTTGGAATAAGGCTTGATTTTACCAGCTGAGGGTCTTGGGGGGCGCTGTAAGCCCCCCAAGTGGGGTCTGTGGCGAAGCCCCAGAAGCTTTCGCTAATTCGAGCTTTGCGGGTACAAAAATCGCCGAAAATTGTCTTTAGATTCATCTAGTTATCATTAAAATTGACGAAAAGAAACGCTAAGCTATTAGAAAATCTCCTAAGAACATTTTTTATAAGAAACAACTCTCCGTCTTACACGTTTTTTTATAAGAAACCTAAGCATTTGGTTGAGTCTGGAGTTTCTTAAAATTTCGATAATTTCTTAAAATGTAGAACTTAAACTGTTTATCAATCAAAAACAACAACAACAGAGATTAACAGGGATTAACTACAATAAAGTGAGACAATTGTGAATGTATTTCAATATTTATAAACTCTTGCTGTTTCTGCCAATATCAGGAGTCAAATGATTACACCAGCCATGGACAGCACAAAAAACACAAACATAACAGAAACAATAAACAATTACATGGAAAAATAGGGTTATGAAAAAGTTAGCCTTCAGTTGCTCATTGTATACCGATCTAACAGCATCTATGTTAGGCATGATTTCCTTATGGATGTACATGAGCGCAATTCCATTTAAACGATCCTGAACCATGGTGCTCCTAGTGTAGTCTTAAAGTCTACGTAAAGAAGAAAAGGAACGTTCACGTTCACAGGATGTGACGGTAAAGTGGCTAAAATTCTTAATGCTACCTTGATGGTTTCAAAGCCATCAAATTTGACAGTTTTTAACGCTTTAATAACATTGTCTGGTATGCAACCATCAGACCAATATTGTTGCCATAACTTTATTTCACCCTCTACAATGCGAGACGATTTGGCAAATCATTCCTGTAAAATTCAGCAAATTATTATTAATTTTTCTTTTTATTACTATCCGTCTATGTGGTATTTGGACGTCAACATCGCCATAGGCGAAATGGAGAGGGCTGTGAACAGTGGCTTTCAGCGCAAAAAAATTAGAATCTGAACGGATTTTTTAACGCGCTCCGTTTGCAACACCCGTATCGTAATCCCTAGAACGTCGACATAATTCGCTTGGCTTACATTTTTCGTCAAATTTACACTTAGTCACGCGACTTATCTGACTAACCCTGGATCCGCGCCTGAAATCCATTCCTATACGACATCTATATAATAATACGAAACTTTTGTCTGTCTGTCTGTGACTTTTGCGAAACGGGCGTTTTTCTGTCTCATTTGTTAATCGCCAAATTAGCTATTTGCTGCCGTTAATACATTAGTATGACGTCAATAACTGAATTGGCATTAATAAATCCATTGCATTGCACTTCTAAATTTAAGGCTTAATAACTTGAAAACGGTTATAAAAATTGTTTTTGGTACATTGACAGGTCTTTGTCGACGTCAGCAAAATTTTTAAACCCCAATATCTCCTTAACCGTTCGTCGAACGTAAGCCTATATCCTATATGTTTTTTATCAGACTTTTAAGCTCTGTACAATGGAAGTAACTTAAAAGAAAAATGCTAAAAAAAAATTTAAATATGCATTGCTGATGTCATCAAAATTTCTATAACCTATCATTTTCATTGTTCGTCAAAAGTACACGATTCTATACATTTCCTTGATGAACGTGTTAAGGTCTACACAATAGACGCCAAGGTTAAACAAGTTTCTTAAAAAATTATGTGTATGGACGGCTTACTGCTTACATCATTAGAATTCATATGACAAAACTTTTTCATTGTTCTTTGTCTAAGCGGATTTTTCCATGGGCCTTATCGACAAGTCTCTTTAATAATAGCCGTTTTCCGTCTGTCTGTGTAGTAGAAGAGGTGGATCCTGTTATACACACTTTTGGGGTTGAAGTGTAAATCCCCCGTTTCTCCCCCTCCGCTATGTTCCAGATCAATTAAAGACGTATGAAATGTGCGTCAAAGCAGTTGATGCAGATCCCTATACGCTCGAGTATGTTCCAAATTGTTTCAAAGCGCAGGATATATGTAATAAAACAGTTGAGGCGGAACCCAATATGCTCGAGTATGTTCCAAATTATCGCAAAACCCAGGAAATGTGTAATAAAGCAGTTGATGCAGATCCCTATGCGAGTATGTTCCAAATTGTTTCCTGATATTTTACGATCTTTTGCCTTTCCTACTACTCATGTAGCCCACAACAAATGCTATGACGCCAGCAATTTCCATGTATAGGTGCTTGGCTGCAAATTCAACAACTTTTGCGGCAACTCGAAAAAAGAAGGAGACTACTGTCCCTATGATTCCAGGTAATGCAGTGCCGGCCTTTCCTGCCAAATATTTTAAAAAATTTCCCAAAATTTTTACTACCTCCAGCGCTTCCCGCTGCAGCACCAGCTGCCGCTCCACCTCCTGTTACTGCCAGCACAATGGTAGATATCAATATGCCTACAGCTGAAACAATGCTTGCTATAGTAATCCTTTGTTCTTTAAACAAGATTTTAAGTTTTTCAAGCAGGGATGTGTCATCCCCCGCGATTTTCATCAGAGTATTTTTTATTGCCTTCAATTGGGTCTGAATTTCGGATGATAGTACACCATGTGCTTCTTGTGCAGCTTCTTGTTGATCCTTTAGCTGTTCTAGTTCTTCCTTGGCTTTTGCAAGGTTGTAGTTCTCGATCTCTATACCTCGTTCTGATAGTCCGGACTGTGCTTTCTTCTCCTCAAGCTTCTTCACCTTATCCTCTGCCTTAGCAATCTCACTATCATGAAAGATCATCTTACTTTTCAAATTTTTGAAGTTCCCCCTCACTGTTTGAACTTCGCGATTAAGCCCTCTTTTTTCCCCATCGGTAAAAACTTCTTCGTCGCCGCCAAGGGAAGTCTCGGCTATAAGGCTCTTCGGTTCATTCACAACCTTCGTTATGTCATCCACAACCTTCGTCATGTCATCCATTCCTATCGCCGCATTATTTTTATTTTTATTTTTAACTATTACCTCATCTACCTTCATCGAAAGATGTCGAACAACTTCCCTCTTATTAGGCGTAGTGGTATATTCCGTGAAACCTAGGCCTCTTACGAGATCTACCTTCGGCTTACTCTTTATTGCACCGACTGCTCGGAATCCACCCCTGTCTTTATATATCATGTCGGTTATATCTGTACCCTTAAAGATAAGCCGATTCTCTTTTGTAAGTTCAAAGTCGTCGTAATGCCTCACATCCGGCTTCCCTAGTGTCTCCTCAAGATGTTTATAGAGACCATCAACCGCTGATCTCTTGGTCTGTCCTCTCAGACTTAGTTTGGTGTCCTGTATCCGTCGTTCTTCCGGTGCTGGAGTTATCGCTACAGGCTTGGCAAGGTCTGAGGACTTATTAAAATTACCATCATCATCACCATTATCGCCCTCACGTGTAAATTCCCCGTCTCCGTCATTTATTTTAAGAAAAAACAACTAATAATAAAGTAGTAATGAATGATAGTGATATATTTGGAAAACCACTTGATCTATACGCCAATCTTAAAACGATGTTCGCATTTAAAACGAAAAAACAGCGTGTCAAGGTGAGCCACATCCCAGCGACAATCAATCAGAACGAGGACTTGTATGTTGATATTCCCAATATGGGGCAGAATGATGTGATATTCCCCGGACGCCTTCGGTTATTATTTGATCTAGAGCCAACCGGGACCAATACGAAACGTACCATAGTGAGCAATATTGGCAAGAGTCTGGTACAGACCTTGAAAATCACACTAAATGGTAATGAAATTCAAAGTGTCAACGACTACAGAGTGCTCGCTGTCTATCGAGATCTCTGGTTATCGAAATTCGAGCGTCAAAACAATTTGATCCTAGAAGGCATCAACCCTAATGATGGTACTATCAGCGCTTTGCAAGTGAAGGCCAGTGATCATGTGGGTAATGTCGAGGAGAAGGCGATTGCTGCAACTTATGGTAATACGTTCTGTATACCCCTCGGAAAAATGTTTGAATTAATCAGAGACCTACCCTTCTATCAACCTGGATTACACGATAGGCTCCAATTCGTTTTCCATTTTGCTAAATATGAAGATGTTATTAAAGATGGAGGTACATCGGCTTCAGGGTCTACTGCAGCCAAAGCGGCAGACGCTACATACAAGATCAGTAATATTGCACTAGAGTTCGATAAAGTCAACCACGATGGGCTTGCAGGTAGTCTAGTATCACGGTACAGTCGGTGTGCAATACCCTTTGAGAGAGTCCTTCGCAGCAAAATGATCACCATGAAGAAGGAGGATACCAACCTTAATCTCCAAATTTACACCCCCGCCAAAAGTTTAAAAGGTGTTCTATTACTGTTCGTGGACCCATCGAAAGTTAAAGCTTACTCGGGGATGAATGAAATATTTTACAACCCCAAGATTAAAAAAATCTCGATCACTGTGGATGGTTCACCTAATGAGCTTTACTCTCATGCGATGCTTGGAAAAAATCATTATGAACAAATTGTGAACCTATTTGGGGGCCACGATTCCACGGAAACAATAGGTCAATTCCTAACTGAACGATTTGCCCTTTTTGTCGATTTTCGATCAAGTCCTGATAATAATCTTCATGGCAGTGGTCGATATCTTCAACAATTAAGTGATGGGATCACTTTACATATGACAAGGAAAGTCGATATGACGGGGAATATCAGTTGTTATGTCTATCTATTGAATGATGCTCAATTGAACCTCCTAGACGGGCGCTTTCATAGCATTCAGTATTAGAGTCGCTTTCAAATAAATGAACCTAAACGTTGTTTTAGAGCCCCATACGGCAATCTTTACAGGACCAACAGGCTGTGGAAAAACAGAGCGTGTTCTGGACCTTCTCGAAGGTGAATACAAGAAACATTTTCACAATATAGTCATCCTGTGCCCAACTATACGATGGAACAGCACTTACCTCGAGAGATCCTCGCTTTGGGAAGATGATTACGTTTTTCTGATTAATCCCAAGGATCAACTTTTTGAATATATCGATCAATTATCGTCGCTGCTAGCTGGCGAAGAATCACTGTTCATTATCGATAAAATGCCATCCAAGAAAACGACGATGGTTCAGTGACAAATTTCCAAACTCTGAAAAGATTGTTGTCATAGACAATCCTAATGGTATGCACGCCTTTAACAGATTTGAAGAAGAGGGGCATGTGGAGTGATATCAATGTCACTTGAGACTGATCGATCTTACCCGGGATGATTTGTATGATCTGGGTGTTCCAGCTTTTGAGGACTAAATACTTTTTGTAGCTTATCAAAGCCACAAAAAACATCCGATCTACCACTTCATGACATGCTCCGGAGGCACTTCGACATTTTCGGAAATCAACATTAATTCCTCCGAAACAAAACTACGCTCGGGCACTTCTTTCAAATAATACAAAACCCGACTATTTGGTTCTGCCACAATACGATCTAGTCTATATGTTTTCTTACTCCACCATGCATCCGTCGCACGTCGTTTTTGATCTTCATGCTCCTTCCCCGGCTGGAGCAGATAAAGGTACAACCCATCCTCAGGCAAAGGTTTTTCCTCAGAGAACTCTTCACTTTTTACAAGTGGTACATCATCCAGCTTGATGGCTTTTGATGGTTTCATGCCGATCATCTCGGTCTTGGTATTATTTAGATTCTTCACTATGGCGTACAGGTGTTTCACCCATGTACTACTAGTCTCCTCGGTGACCAACTCTTGCGCATCTTGGGGAGTTGAATAGCCTTTCCGCAAGGATCTTGTTATACGATTCTACAAAGACTGTAAAGGTGTGATGATACTTGGTTGTACCTCGTTTAATCTCCATCCCTTTTCCCTCCAACAATTTTGTTACATCTGATTTAAATTCTGACCCATTATCACATTGAAAAATTGTAGGATAGCGCAGAGGTCCTGCTTTATATATGTCTTTAATTATTTCCGCAACCTCCGTAGCCTTTTTCGTACGTAGAGGTCTTGCCACCTTATATCTTGAAGCTACATCGATCCCTGTTAGAATACATTTGTACGTATTTCCATTCAATTTATCACGTGGCATATATAGTAGATCGAACTGGTGCATTTCATTTGGGTTTTTTATAGTAAAATGGGGGTATTCAATCTTTTTTGGACCCTTAATATGTCGTAGCCATAAGAGCTGGCGGGATAACAAGTGAAGAACTTTTTTTACGTGGTAATTTACTTTCCTCGGCCAGTGGTTTAATAGCTTTTCGTCCAACCCAAAGATGTTCTGGGTTGTAATAAATACTACTCAATTTTTCTGCATCCTCCTCTGTTACGATATGTTTTGACATGTTTTATTATATGTCAAAAGCGTGTATTTTTTTACAAATATTTATACGCTGCAACACCTAGAAGAGCTAATGATCCAACAAGGAACGTGATTTCACCGTCCTGTTGTTGTTTGGAAGGTATGTAAAAATCGGAAAGTTTTGGTTTATTATTGATTGTAGCGATGTAGTACTCACGCATTGATTCAACGACTTCTTTCACATCCTACCAGCCTGCCTTTTCAATTCTCGTTCTTTATTTTACCAATCAATTTTTGATTGTCTGTCACGCACCCGCTGGGACTGGGCGGCCTGCAATTGTTCTATTGCCTTAAGCAGCGGAGCATCACCATTTTCTCGGTACTTAAGTGGGATCTTGTAGTCAATATGCCACTTACCATAATTTCCCCAAGACACCATCGACAAACTGTGCTTCAATATGACCCCGCAGCGTGCCCATATCACATCCAAGATCATCTTGGGAATGAAGCTCCTTGTTTCTCCGTAGAGCCTTGTGAGCTCGACTGGAAACAACATGAGCGAGATGGCCAGGGGGATCGCAAATAGGACATTGAGATCGTCGTTTTTTATGCTCACAGACTTCACCACCTCCGCGTTCCTTGCATTTAGATCTCACGTTTTGATGCTTGCAAATACCACTCCCTCCGCATGGCTTGCACCTTGATCTTCTCATACCATGCTGGCACTTGGTACGTTCATTTGAGGCCTTTTTAGCATCCAGGCACCTGATGCACAACTTTGTCCGTCCGTCCGTTCCCTTTCCAAAGAAAGATAGTGATTACATTTTGAGCAGCGCTTGATCTCTTTCATGTTGTTTTGTGTTTGTTGATGTAGGCAAACACAAAATTTACTGGACATAATATTATTATTTATTATTTATTTTTTGGGGACGATCGAGGCTGGTATCCATCCTTTTTGACGGCCATTTCTTGCCTTGCACGCCCTGCACAAAAATACCCTGTCACTTTCATCACATCTTCCATGTCCATTTTGGCAGAGGGTCGTGTAATTCCTAAAAATTTCCTACCTGCAAGAGCATATCCAAAGGTAAATCCGAGATCTACTATGGTCTCGTATAATATAACATATCAATTATTTCTTTCTCGTAGGGTGAAACGTTTGTCATTTATTATATAGTAGTCATAGTAAATAAATCTTTTTGATTTTGAACTTTTTTGCTAGCCGCGATTTCAACAGGAAGCGGCTGCTCTGTTTATTCGCGCTGATGCTGCTGGTTTTTAAAAAATTTATAATAGACGCCAATGCCTATACCAACTACTGCCGTTCCTCCTAACACGGCGGTAGAACTTGTTGAAGTACTTGACGAAGAACTGCCTGCAGAACTTCTTGAACTACTTGACGAAGTACTGTCTCCAGAACTGTTCCTCAGTTCTTCTTTCCTCTTCTTCATTAGTGCAGCTAATTTGTGGCCTTGTGCTACTCTCCCTGGGTTCTTTACTGTTTTTGTAATTATATGCTGTTCTTTACCCTGTTCTGTACTGTTGCTCATTTATTTTATAGGAGGTCGACTCCTACAAAATTTCAATCACACAACTCACATTTTTTCTCGATATATTCACACCTTTTCCTTATATGGATATTTCGAACCCTCTTCACCTACCTCCAACTCACAAGCATGAGCTGGAAATCTAGCCGCAGGCGGAGTGATTATAATTTTTCGACAACATCTATCCAACCCATGACTGAGTGCTTCGTTGAAACTTAGCGTATGTCTAAAGTTAAAGGGAAAGTTTTTATCATATTTTTCGCGTAATCCGACAGTTATTTTTGACATATTATTCCCCATCTTTTTCTTCTTCTCGATCTTCTAGGTTTTCAGGGGTTTTTTTATTGGACAGAACTTCAACATGATTCGCAGTGTGCGCCAACACCAGTAATGGTGTTAAAAATTTACCGAAGGCAGAGTACACAAATCAGCCATACTATCCTTAATAATGGGGTCTTCCTCAATATCTCGCTTTAAATTTTCAGCATTATCAAGTTGAACAACATTACCTACAACATTTGTGTAAATACTAATCGCATGAGACGACAGTGCCTTGGCCGTTTTTTCACACTTCTCATGAATCTCTCGTTGAACATATTCAGTATATACCTTTTCGATCATATCGTCTGGCGCCTTTTCTACGAAGCCCTCAGTACATTTTTTTGCTAAAAGATGCCCTGTGCCTTTACGCAGAGCATCCTTCAAAGCTTGACGTTTATCGATTGGTTTTTCTGGTTGTTGCAAGATTTCTGCAGGGGTATCAACAACATCAAATATATTAACAAGCTCGGTCATTTTGTTTATTATACATCGAAAACGAAAAAAAAATAGTAGTACTATCATATAGCTACGGTGTAATTATCGCAATATATAGCATCAACAACAACATCAATATCATCCCATTCATGTTTTATTTTTGAAGAAAAATAATACCAAAACTCCCGTAGAAGAACCATCTGGGTTTTTTATTTATTTTTATTTCTGGATTTCTTGTTTGTTGTTGTTTGGAACCCAGAGGGTTTTTTTGAATGTCGTGCTGTAATACGCTTTAACGTGCTCACCTTTTTTAAGCGAGCACTTCCAGAGGCCGTTCCTTGCACATTGACATTTTTTTTACCGACATGGCACACTGTGGTAGAAACCGGGGCGAGACGGCCGCTTCCAGGTAAGACGTGCTCTCGTCGGCGCACCCCTACCCTTCCGCCAGGACTAAGCCTGCTACCACAATTTTACTATAATTCAAAGTTCGTATATAGCTATTCAGTATTACCTTGAGTATTGCTCGTGTGAAAATCCACGCATCACCGGCTAGCTCATTTGCGCATCATGCAGAAACCTCTTGATTATTCAAAAATGTTTAAAACATTTATGAATAGATGAGGCAAATGAGGTTTGAGCTTGTTTTTACCGCTTCATACTGATGAGGAGCAAGTCTTTTTAGCGTGTGTGTTAGTGTTCTTAATGACTGATATGAGTTTTGGGATCTTTTGAATCTTGGGCTCTGGAACCTTTTTCACTTCCATTGTTTCCGGAACCTTTTTCACTTTCATTGGTTCAATCCAATTCTCCCTGTGACCAGAGTCGCCAACGCAAAAGAATCGCTCGCAATCGTTTTCCCAAGGCATCTTTTTTATTTTTATCAACCTCAATGGTTGATAATATTTGTTGGACGCGCTTACAATTCCAAAGGCACCGTATGCACGCCATCATCTAGGACGCGACGTTTGTCGTAAAACGCTGATAATCCGAGCTTACTTTGCTCATATGTGATCATCCCTTGATCATAAACTCTAAACCCTATGTTTTTCGTAGTGTCTAGATGTCCTTTCAACGCGTTCATGTACCTAGACCAAGTCATGGCATTCTGATTTTTTGACATCCCTTTGCATGAAAATTTGGTGCCTTGTTTTCCTTCCACAAAATAACATTTGGCTGTGATAGCAATCATCCTAAACCCAATAAGTTCAGGTTTAAACAGACCTCCTGGCCTATTGGAGTAATCGTCAGTCACCAACCAGTTTTTCACATCATTGTCGTACTCCTCGATCAGCTCACGACGCGCGACATCGCCCAATTTTTCCCCAGGGATAGCGAAATAGGCAGAGTCTGTATCCATATAGATGTACTCGAAGTCTCTACGATTTACGTATTTATCCAGAAAGTCATAGTAAAATTCCAACATGCGAAGTTTGGCTAGTTGGTACACCGCGATGCCATATTGGTATAGGCTCTGTCAAAGCTGTACCTGCGTTTGCCTTCTCTGATTTCATAAGCATCACATACCGGCTCCAAGTCTTCGAAATAGGGAGATATCATCGCTTGATCAACCTTCCTTTAGTCTCTGGTAAACGTTGTATTCCCATGCCTTGCTACATCCTCGATCATTTTTCCATAGAATGAATTCCCTTTCAATTTGGCTGTATCTCCAGTTATCCGTTTGTCTGGATTTTTATCAGCATCCCTACGAGCAGCCGCAATCTTTTCGGGAAACCAATTGAACGGTTTACCGCGCCTGTATTCTAAAAATTGGTGGATCGCTGTCACTTGCAAACCATGATCCAGGTACCATTTCAGCACAGTAGGATCTTTTCGGCTTTCATCACACCCAACAGCTTACGTGTGCCAGGAATACGTTTACGACCCGTAGATTTTAAATAATCGTGCATATGATCCAGAATTGCTTCATTACGTATCTCTTTTACTACAAACAGTGGAGACATCTCGGAGAATTTATCATACAATTCCGCGGGCACCTCAATGTCAACTTGGGAAAATCCAAACAAGGAGCCTGCTTGCACATGTCGTGTTAGTTTTTCAACGTTATCCGGTGATCTAGGCTCAACAATTTTGAGCAACTTTTCCTTACCGCAGGGGAAGTCATACATCAGTGTGCTAGGATACAACATGTTCGCATCTAGCCCCAGAATTGTTTGGCACTGTTTGGCGTCCTTGTATACATGTGATCTAATACTTGTCACACCACGCTCGTGGTACCTACAAAATACGATCGCCGGGCCTCCTACCATACCCGTTTGTAACAGCTCGTAAGCCTCATTCTTCGTACATTTTTCACATGTTTTCTGCACCTCTTTACAATCCTTACAAGTCTTGCTGTAGCAGTCTTCTTTACATTTGTGCTTGCATGGTTGGCCTGGTGCATAGAGCTCAATCCTTGGGTTTAGTTTTAGGGTCTTATTCAACACATAATACATCGATACACCAGGGATACTCACTGCATCCTTCAAAATGTCTATATCATCTCTGTAATATTGACGTCTGGTTTTATCAACTGCTTCGATGGAGGGTTCAACGTCACCCATGTTATACTCGCGTAACCAGTCCATCATCGTCACACAACCTCGATTATCGAATTCTGCGCAGAAGGCTTCATGTTCTTCAACGGATAGTGTGTTTTTACCGCTTAATCGACTATAAAAATCATCGTGCGCGACAGGTCGAACATGGTTCAACTTATCATAACTCGTTAACCACTCGTACGGGAACATGAGCTTTTCGAGCTTGCAGTCGAGGACTTGCACCATCGGTCGTAGCTCATGCCAGGAGCGGGGAAATTTTTAATGTCGAGGAATTTAAATTTTGATGTTGTCACGAACATATAATTGTTGTCATTCTTCGCAACCTTGATCTTTTCACTTTCATCTTGCGCAGTTTCCTCAACAAAATACCGCTTGATCATATTCAGATCGTATTTTCCACTGTTGAACCCAATTTCCAAACCTAGATCCTTGAATTCGTTTAGGAATAGACGGGTTGATGACGTCATCAAAAAACCTGTATACCTTATTTTTTCTGTAACCGTTCGTTAAAATCACATGACTTTATACAATTTCTTGATCATAGCTGCAAGCACTACACAATAGCAACAACGGGTTAAAGAATTTGCGAAAAAAAATTTGTTAACTGGCGGGTCATTGCTGACGTCATTAAAATTTACATGACGGATCTTTTTTATTGTTCTTCTGCCTAAGTGGATTTTTCCACGGACTTCGTCGACTAGTTATCTTACAATATCAAAATTCGATGAACGATACGTACAGATGACATTTAGTGTTTCGGGGAACTAAAAAGTCTAAAATTTAAAGTAAATAAATAAATTAAAATGTAAAGTGCATCCATAAACTAGCTTTAAGTCTAGGGACGATAAACATATGACGTCCAATGATTTTGGCCAATTTTTGGACCCCCCGCCCCCCCTAATCCAGTAACGTCCAAATAAACTGTAACCCCCCCTCTTTGGACGTCCAATTTTGAGCATATCTACTAGTGCTGCAGTGGTGTCACAACAATCGTCACTACAGCAGCCAGCAGTAGTATCTGTCACAACAACCAACATGGCTTCGGTGTGTAACACGACCGCTACAACAGTATACAGAACATGAAACATGAAACTAGAAAAGTCTTACAAACTAGTCTTTGTTCATGTCCATGTTTTTAAAAGTAGCTTTATAGGCTTGCAACGACAAATATTGCAGAGAATAGTGAAAGGCTCATGAAAAAAACGTTTGGTCTTCCCCTTAATATATATATAAAATAAGTTTAGCAATACGTTCATGAATTTATTGATAACAACACCTTCGCTCACTTTTAAGATAAGCCATTCAATCATTTCAAGCATTACAACCAATTCAATCAAAAAAAGAAATTATGTGAATTACTTTTAAAAAAATTCTTAGTTTTTATTCCTGGCATTTTCGCACCGTATTTTCCCGAAATTTGGCCAAATTCTCAAAAGTTATTCCTGCATGATTAAATCAAGCATTAGTTAATCCTCTACTGTTCCATGGAAATTCTTTTCTTTCTCAATGAGTCAAAGGATTCTCCATTGAGGTATAAAAAAATCCATGTTTCCACTCACCCGAACAACCATAATTAGCACCCAAGCTTTTTTACGAGGGTACGATGCGACTTTGCTTGCATGTAAACAACGCTTGCAAATGCCTTTGTGCACATAAATCGATTTGAATTCGAGATTTTCACTGAGAAAGTCGTTTACGTTTAAACTTTCGTATGCGACAACCTCAATTTAGATATCCTTAGAGATGGTCACCTATGCTAATGTAGAAGTGTACGATCATGGAGGTATAAAAATACCTCCATGGTACGATTTTAAAAATCTATCAATTTCTAACAATTTGAACAAGTGCTTTCCATATTGGATTTTGCAATGCAGCTCTAGATGATATTGTGGACCTCGTGACTGTTGCAGGTGATTGCGTATGCAAATTGAGCATCATTGATGTGATTGTAGTTTTAATTAAAGCATTTTTTATTTGTTGTTGTTTTTTTGTCAAAAATTAACATTCCTACACATATTCATCCCCAGGGCTTTTTCAAGCATAAATATTCCTGTAGGCGAGGTTAGGTTCCACGTTATTTTTATGTCCAGAAAAAAGATATATTTCTCTCTGATAACAATAAGTCTCTAAGTAGAGTTGTTCGAACGATCATGTTGCACAAAAGACTTTATCCTCACAGCCCCAACTTTATATAAAGTATATAGTGCTTATACATTGTTTCCTTTTCTATTCTCTATCGAAAAGTCCAATTGTTTTGGAAAATTACAATCAGCATCGTGGGCCACAAGAAATTTCAGAAGAGCCGGTAAAGTAATTTCATAACCCGCACAACTAGTTTAATACAGTATACTCTCCAATTAGCGGACACCATTGGTGTATGACCAAAGTGTCCGCTAATGGAAGTGTCCGCTTTTTGGAAAGTTTTACATTTTAAGCCGCAAATTAGAAAATAAAGCCTATTTTTGTATCACAAAAGAAAAATAACAAATGATAATAAAATATTAACATAATGATAACGAACCAAACTTTTAATCTTTACAGATCTTTAAAGTTCAAACAAATTTTTAATAAATGATGGATAGATGATTAAAGATTTTATTTTCAAAAGTCTTTAATTATTTGTTGTTTTCATTGGGAAGCGATTGAATCGTGAATGTGGCTATGGTGTAAAGGTTCCTGCTATTTATCGCTTTCATGGCCATGACAAGCTGATAAAGTGGTTGTAAAGAAAATTGACGAGATTAAAAGCAAGCTGGATACAAAAGTTTTAAAATTTTTTAAATAAATGTTAGAAAAACTATTCATTTTTGTTTATTTTTCTTTGCTCGCTTTTGATTTTTTTGGACTGTCCGCTAATTGGAGAGAGAAAAAAGCCATATTTAGTGCAAAAAATATTGCCCGCTAATTAGAGTGTCCGCTAATTAAGTGTCCACTTTTTGAAAAGTTTTTTATGAGACTTTTACTAGAAAACGGCCGGTGTATAACCAAAATGTCCGCTAATCAGAAGTATCCGCCTTTTAGAGTGTCCGGTAATTGGAGAGAATACTGTAATCTTAATTAGTCCTGCTTATTTTCAGTGCCGAACAGGCCTTACAGTAATAACCTCAGTATCACGTCATCACGTGATTTTTAAGCGAAAGGGCGGATGTTTCAGAAGTTCAATCACACCTCAAGACGACTCCTCTTCTCAAAACAACTTGTTTTTATTCTGCCAGGTCTATCTACAGGCAAACAAATAAGGTTAATTTCGTTTAAGCGAAGCGAATTAGAAATTAATAGGTATTTTTTGGCTCTCAGCGGCCCTGTTATAAAGACAGCTAGCTAAGTACCTTTGAAACGTTTTGTGAATTAAACAATTAATTCAATTTTTGTTTTATTATATCACTTGATTTGTTTTTATTTGCAAAGACGAAAGCCGCAGTTGTGATAAAGCTTTAAGTCAAAATGTTGATAATTATCATGACGTTGGCTATTGAGATATGGCTTTATTTAGCATGGAGGGAAGCTTTTTATTAAATAATTACGACGCTGTGCTGTTCAGTGGTAAGGAGTTTGTGTACAAATAATTTAACAGTTGGTTATTTGTATATTAGTAACTTTTGAGTTTTAAACAGAACCTAGAATTTTTTTAACGTAGTAAAATTTTTAGAGGTGGTTTAAGAATAAAAAGGAAAGAAAAAAGACTTTTGTGAACGAAGTGTCTAGTTTTGAAATAAAACGCTACTGGTAACTGTTTGAAAACTCCATCATGCAATGCGTTACTTATGAAGTAGTTACAAAACTGTCATACGTTTTTTACTTTGTATAAGTCTTCCAATGTTCATTCATTAATTTATTGGAATACTTTAAAGGAAAATAATGTTTTAATGACAAAAAAATTTCATTTTTAGAGTAAATAATGAACATAAAACTTGTCATCTACTATAACAATAGCCGTACTGGTGCAACGAAAATCACGTCACATTTTATATATGGACTTTTCCATAGCCTAACGACTAGATAATTGCAATATGCAATATGCGGACATGGTGTAGCGGTAGCGCATTCGGCTTGTAATCGTAGGGTTTCAGGTTCGTGTCCCCACTTCGGCGCACTTTAAATATAGTGTTGTCAGTCCATTTGGAGCAATGTACTGACAACGAATTAAGCAAGTTAGAGCAATGCTTAACGTATCTCTGGCGGTAATGTAACTAGTTACAGTCGGAGGGGAGGAAGAGCCAACCGTTACAATGGGAATCCCTGAGGACGTTAAAATTTCCCTTACTTAGTTACACACTTACTCACTAACTCACAAAGTGCTAAATACCATTTGAGCGACAATAATGTAAAAAGTGTGTGAGAGAAAGAAAAGATAATAAAATATTGAGCAAGTGAGAATTGATATTTGACTTTTCCCATTGAATAAGAAAGGCGTCTTTGATTCTTAACTTACTGTTACTTTTGGCGTTGTATATTATTTTGAAACAATTATGTTGGAAAGCTAAGAAGCATGAATCGTCAGAATGAAGATATATATAAATGCTGTATTCGCTATTTTAAATGTATTGTAAAATTCGTTCACAACATCATCGCCTGAAAACCGGACTCATTTTATTTGTCACTTTTGATCTTCCAGATAAAAATGAATATAAAAAGTATTTTAGACAAACTGATCAAATCCCGAGATGTAACACCATTACCATGGACTGTTGTGGTTGTCTTATTTTTTATTATGGTAAGTGCGTCACTGCATTGATTATTCCATATCTATAAGCAAGCAATATAATGAAGACAAGCACTATGTGCAAAAAGCTGCCCGAAACCATTTTTTCCCTTCCAGCGAATTAAAGACCAATTTTTTTTAAGAACAACACAAATCTGAGTTACTGCAGGAGACGTTACTTAGACATTTACGTTGTGACCAGTTCCTGACAGATACTGGACTGTTTTTAAAATTTTTAAAATCACACACAATTATTGTGGAAAAGTAAGAGATGGAATTTAAAATGTAGTTAAAATTTTAAATGCCATCTCTGTCATTATTATTCCTGAAACCTATTTTTTACATTTCAAAAATTGTTTCGATTTAAGTTCATTCCAATGGCGAGCCCATGCTAATTTTTATTCTAGCTATGGTTACACATTAACGACTACTGGAAAACTATGTAGAGCATATAGTTCTATTTTTAGATATTCGATAAGATGATAGTGACAATGGTATTTTCATTCTTACCCAAATTGGTCAAGGTACGTTTGTTTGGTGTTTTAATGAATTGTTCAATCATGTACTGTCATTCCTGTCATTTAATGCGTCCTCTATTTAGTGCGAATGACCATTTTTCGAAATTCCCTTAACTTATTTTCTCTAATTTTTTAGTGCAACACTTTTCCACTATTTTTTGTTTCTTCTTTTAATTTAATCGACTAATATCGGATTTTCCTCTAATTAGATCGCGAACTAAATAATTTATGGGTCATGTTTTCGTTTTCTTTTCCTTTTCTTAAATCTCTATTATAAGAAATAAAATATCCTTGTTTAAAAACTTAATTCTAAAAAAGGATCTTTATCATCTTCATCGTCTATGTGCTGCAGGAAATAAAAAATAAAACTCTTTTTTCCTCTATTTTAGTGCGACTGAGGTCAAATTTTCCTCTTATTTTTCGTGCGAAATTAAATTTCCAAAGCAAGATAATTGATTTCCTCCAATTATTACTGCGACCCTTCGAAAATAAGTATTTTTTTTGTTCGCACTACATTAGAGGAGCGGTAATACATGTGGGTAGTTAGAGCAGAATTTCAAATGAATAAACCATGGAAGAATCACTAAACTTGTTTGGGAAAAGCATGGGTAGGGCTTAATACGTACTCGTGACATGATTAAACTGAAGATGACAAACAATTAAAAGTTGTTCCTATATTTCCGAAATTATGTAATGAGAAAACCATGAATGTTATTTCGTTCGTTCCATCTTTATAGCACATATTTTTAATTTTTTTTTAGTCTTTTGGAACATCAGTAGCTGATACAGGTATGTGTTATAAATTTGGGTAAGCACATAAACGTCCCATTACCATGCCCTTCCTTTTCCAATGATACTAAATCCAAGATCTTGTGAAAACATCACGGCAATTTCCGAATTAATTTAAATGGAATATTCTCCTACCAGTAGAAACACGTCATTAATTCTGTTTATTTTGGGATTCTATTTTGAAATTTAATTCTAAAACTGTTCAAAACATAACAAGCTGTCTAAAAGGAGAAAAATGTAAAACTTTTAGAACAATTTTTCTTTACGGTGTATTCGTAATTAAGAGCATTCTGAGGAAATATCTGGTAGGACAGTAAATACAACAGCCTTTAAAACTTTATCTTAGGGTATTATGTTGGCATCATTGCTTCTGCTATGAGCATTGGACAAACATTATTTAGGTAACTATTGGTACATGGACTGCTTTGTGCATTTATGTTAATTGGACACAATAGGGTAAAACAATTATATAAACAATTTTAGGTGAATTTTCATGAGCGTATCAGCAAAGTTTTTAAACATATGGTTTAAAAGGATTCGCCAGTAAGTCCTAAAATTGTATCAATTTTCTTTCTTTTACAGCTTATTCTGGGGATACATGGCTGATGTGAAAGGGAAAAAACCAACCTTGATTGTTTCAACAGTAGCGATTATGCTTTCAACACTAGCATTTGGTTTCACTTATAATTTTGAATGGGCTGTTACTACGCGATTTCTTCAAGGAGCTGCTACAGGTCTGGAGATATCGTTAACAATCATTTTTACGTGACTCATAAATTATATATTTGTGAATGTTTAAATGCACACATAGATCTCCTTTCTACATATCTCTATGTTCCTACTCTGTTTTGTTATTGCACATGGTTATTGTATCATTTGCCTTATATACTTTTTCCGGTCAGCAGTACCTATTTTTGCTAGTATTTAAATTGAAGTTGCCACATGGTTTTCCTTTTCAGTTCTGGCAGTTTTTATTATGGTTATGTCTGCTGCTTTTTAATCCATCTATATCTAATCAATCATTTCTACAGGGGATGGTCATACTACGGTTAACGTCCTTCTTCAGATTGCCTTTTTGTACTTCCTAAAAAAAAGATATGACCGATGGAAACCCTAATAATAATTCTTTATTGAACCAGCTTGTAATAGAAGCAGTGGAACTTCATGTCCTTTAGCAATAATCAATAGCGTATGCAAAAAACGTGAAGCCACGTGTGTTTGATAAAATTAAATTGTTAGTAAAGAAAACCCAATTTACGAATGTATTATAACATTATATGTTATTTCTTACTCAAAACGAAATCGCTCTACCGCGTACTAAAGTCTAATTTTTACCAATATCCTACTTAAAAAAAACTTCCTTTCCCTCAAGCGTTAGTTAAATGAACTATCTCACTTACAAGTGCAAAGTTAAGTTGCTGGAAGCGTACGTGGACACTTCTAACAAATCATATTGCATCATCTTGACTTTAAAAAGCTGCGTGCATTATCTACGCATCTTTCCAATGTGATGTAGTGGTGTAAATTTCAAAGCCATATCGTTTTCCCAAGTGTTTTAAATGATTTCTGATGATATAAAAGTTTGAGTATATTGTTACCAATTAAGGATTTGGAATGAAATTTATTTTTTTAGCTATTATTGTGATTTCAAAATCCACCTTGGCAGATCTTTGCGACAACACGAATATGCCTCTTGCCATGACAATTTTATCTTCTACTAGTGCAGTTGGCTTAATCATTGGACCAAGTGTAGCAGGTGATTTTAGCAATTTTATTTTTGTAGTAATTTGTTCTGCCTTAGTTTATTTCCTTCAATAATAGCAGTTCAGTGTTCAGTTATTTGTAGCATTTTTAACATAAAATTGTCACTTACCTCATAGGTTTTGTGGTATTTCCATCGGAACAATACCCTGATGTTTTCTCTGAAGGTAAGCAATTTGTAGAATTACCTTAATTTTTGTCCTTATTTTTGCACTGATTTTTCGTATCATACGCTTGACTCACAGCACAAGATGGTAGAGACTAATATATTTTGGGATAAAACTGATATTCTCCTCTTTTATAGATTCAATTTTTGGAAGATTTGGAATCCTGCTTCCGAATTTAATTCTTGCGATTGGTTTTGCTATTGGTGTCATTCTGATCACGCTGTTTCTTCCAAAGGGTTCAAAGTATACCTAATTTTTTTTAGTGGAGTAATTAGAGAGATGAGATAAAACTTTTCTTCGTCATTAGTCCTTTTGTTATTCTATTAGCAATAACGAAAGGAGACTGAATGGGTGACAAACTACAAACGCTTTTGTCAACTTCTATGCACTTAAATAGACGTTAGATACGTTTTTATATTTTTCGTATTTGATTGTTTAAAATACCTGAAAGTAAATCACAACATAGTTTGGTCACTTGTGCAAACTTGGACATTGTGTAGGTATATTGATGAGAGGACACCATTATTAAATTCTTCTTCTTCCAAGAAAGAGGATTTAAATTTTCGTGCAAATGAGCAATCAATAGACGAACAGCAAAAGACAGCAAAGAAGACATCAACTTTTAGTTCGTCAACAACTGAGTCCGCT
Organism: Hydractinia echinata; assembly: GCA_030067915.1. Taxonomy (NCBI): domain Eukaryota; kingdom Metazoa; phylum Cnidaria; class Hydrozoa; order Anthoathecata; family Hydractiniidae; genus Hydractinia; species Hydractinia echinata. The sequence continues at coordinate 883,500 of JASGCC010000060.1, forward strand.
CAGAAATGTAGCTGGCAGGAATGGTTTGCGAAGATTAAAACATATAAATTGATAAAACTTTTGTGGTAGGCAGACTATTTTGTTTTCCTTTTGTTCTTTCTTTGTCGTGTGAAGAAATCATTTGAAATATTATAAATTGAAGGACTGCTAAGTAGGGACAATTGCGTAAAAATATTGAATGGAGTGTAATTTCTGAATGTCACAGCAGGTAAAACGCTTAAAATACGCTAAAATTGCTGTTAAAATTAGGACCTTAGCTGATTAGGTAAGTGCGTGAAGTGCCAACGCCACTGATAGCTCATGGATTTACGACGAGCAGGTCAAATCTGTGTTTAGGCAATGTATCGTTTGTTGACGTAGCCAGATCGTGAAACAAGTGTGAAAATAAATACACTGAAAAAAATACTGAAGTAATAATAAAGCAGGAGAACTTTATCTACTGAAGATCTAAAAAAAAAACAGCGTCATTAAATTCCTGAACATCAGTTTTATTATTAAAAATATGTAAAAAAAAAGACTACTGAAAAATAAGACCTTCTTGAAAAAGTTTAACTTTTTGACTGGCGATCCTGTTAAAATTTATATTTCAACTGGTTTTCTAATTTTGAAATATGCAGTTTTTTTTCTCCCTTTTTCTGCGTTTACACTAAGTCAGCTTTACTTTACTTTTTTCTTAAAATTTTTTTACCGGTTTTGAGAATTTCAAGGGATTTTTTGGTCCTGGAATTTCGTGATGACGTCACGTACACAATATTGCCTTTGCTTGCCATTTCAGAATGGTCTGAAACCGCGTTCATCGAAACTTGTGGTTGCTTCATAAAATATTATTTTTATTTTGCGATATCAAACCGCAACTAAATTTTTAGGCAGAATAAGTATTTGCTTGTTTTTTCTCAACCTTTCAAGCTCAACTTGTTTGCGAATGTAACCTTTATTACACACTTGTTTTGCAATCTACAAAACAAACTATAAATATCTTTAAAGAGTACAGTAAGTATGTTTTAACAAAACTACTTTGAACAAAACTTGAGACCAATCTTTTTCATAATAATTATCCCATCGATCTATTTGACCATAAAGGATGAGCTTGAATTTTGATTCACAATCTCTTTTTCAGCATAAAAGAATGCACCCAAGTCAGTTTCCTAAATACCCTTTATGGAATCGCTACATTTGCAAACTACGAATTATTTCCGTTGTACGCTTCCACTTCTGCTGAATATCGTAAGTAGATATATAAACTAATGATTGATGAAATATATGTAAATACCAATTTAAGAATCTCCATGGCGCATCCATAATAACGGTGAATTAATACAGGAAAATTTAGGATTCTAAACTTTAGAACGTTTGAAAACGTTCTAACGTTTGAAAACGTTCTTTTAAAGCATAAACAGTTGAAAAAACGTCGGTGCATCGTGTTTTACAGTTTTATTATGAGTTGACATTGTTCACGTTACATCACGTTTGTTTATACATGCAGGATAATTTAGAAGGTTTCATCCGTGACAAATTATCGTAATTATTCAGATGAAAATTTAATCTATGGAGTCATTGAAATTTTAACATAATAAGCAAATTTGTTTAAGCATGCTTGCGTGAGTTATTTTACAATCTGTAGCAGTACAAGATAAAGTTGTATGTGACAAATGCAACTTCGTATGTTTAAGATGTTAGATTGTTTCTGTTTAACTATGCTTAATCTTCTAGATGGGATGAGTTTTTCTACTTCTGACATCGGCCTACTGTTATTGATAGTTTCTGCATGTTTCCTTCCTACACAGCTGTTGCTCACATCCAGAGTAAGTGTCGTTTTTTAAGCCCTATTTATTTTTAACTTGAGTGCCTGAGTTATACGCCAGAATAATTTTATAAAACTGGATCTCATAATTTCTTTTTACTGTTGATGGAAATTTTCCGCAACAAGTGGTTCAAATAAAGTTAAGTAAGCCAACAATGAATTCCTGAATAAATTTACTGAATAAATGTTGTATCGTAATAGATTTGTATTGTAATACATTTCACTCAAATTTATAATACAGTCAAAGGTAAAATACCCTAAGAAGAACTTAGCTGAAAATTCACATTTAGTTGCAGCCATCTGTAACCATAGTATGCAGCTGTATTCGATTTTTAGCTACAATCCTGAATAGTTGCGAAATTGTCCGCTTTGAAGCCCGTTCCAGAAATAACCACACAGCATCGCCTTGTCAGTGCTCTGCAACGGTACTTTGGCAGGAGTATATACCGACGTCAAAAATGTGCTAGCTGCATTTTCCACAATGTCTACATTATGGAACAACTTGATATTGCTGACGTCAGCAAAAATTATCGCCCTTTAGAGTTTTGGATCCCACCAAATAACCTAAGATTCTAAGTCCTAACCCGCTGCGTACTTAGAAACGTCGTTCTTAATTGCTTATGGTTGCGGTCTTTGAGATTCCACCCTCTTTTCCATTATATTATCTCCGGGCTTGTATGTAGTAAATACAATACAACACTCAAAAAACAATAATGGTGGCTAGGATAAAAAGACTTTTGTTAAAGTGAATAAAAAGGTTTTGCCTTCAGGCAAGGCTAAGCCACTGGCCAATCAAATCATGCTGAATGCATTTTTTTAGCCAAAATCTGAAAATTCGTTGGTTTAAAATCTATACCTGGCTAAAAACGTGACAACATATTTACTTTACGGGTATAGAATACATGAAACTTAGCAATCTAGTACAGAGAAAAAAATCAAAACTCCAACAAGCAACATTAATTTTTTTAAAAACGACTTCGCTGCCTCTGGTGTGTTCTTTGGGCAACAAAGATGACCTCCGAAAACGGTTTAAGTCCATTAACTAAATTACTGATATCTTGGTTACAAATTGTCGCCCGTCGTATATACTTCGTTCCTTTTCCCCCATCCTACGTATTCCCTGCTTTCACATATTTGGTGCTTTTTTAGTACGACATAATTCAGTCTGACGGACGGAATATGGCTATTTATATAGAGATAAATAATTCTTTTCCACCTCAATTTATCTTACGACTTTTTTTCGTAAACTTATAAGTTCTGTTCTTCTGCAACCGCAAATTATCGCTCAAAAGCTTCATCCATAAAGCAACCATTATAGTGTTTTAACAAAAAATTCCTGAATTACAGTATATTGACGTTCTGTTTTTTTTCTTGATTAGATTATAAGATGTTATGGTTCAAGAAAGGTTAGTGTAATTACGCACAATTGCATATTTTAACTTGCCCCTTAATAGGCAAGAGTTTAGACGCGTAACTACCAAGCAATATATTCATGTTTAAGGTTTTTATTGGAGGTAACCTATTGTTAGCGTTCGTCAGCCCATGGACACCAATTCTTGTTGAAATTATCTCAAACAGGTATGTAGGTTATTTTATATTATACATTTTTTTTGACAGATCGTTTACTAGTCTAGTTCGTTTTTCGATTTCATTTATACAATACCATTTTGAAGTTGCTGTCATTATTTTTCTAGAACTGGTTGGTGGATAGCCGTGGCGTTCGTTTTATTTATACAACACTTATGCATGTCAACCGGTTATGTCACCCTCAATATTCTTATCAATAATACAGTGACACCAGATCTTTTGGGATCTTCAAATGGCCTTGCAATGATCTTTTTATCAGTTGGAAGGTACATTCTCAATTTTTACTTGTCAACTTTTTTCTTTAATTGACTTTTTAACTTATTATTCGTCTTTAGAATAATCGCACCAATTGCCATCGGTAGCATATATTCTTGGTCTCTCACAAACATCAAAGATGTATCATCAAATACTCATCCATTAGGATTTCCATTCAATCAATACTTTTCTTTTTTTATTTTGTCGCTATTATTTACATCGAACGGTATCTTTGCTTCAACACTTTCGCCAGCATTAGACAATAAAAAGATAATCCATTCTCAAGAAGATGATGAACAAGGCTGCAGCACTTGTTAATATATGATCAGAAACTGTCTAACTTTAACATCTGCTGTTTTAAATCCGATAGCGTTAACCACAACTCAACTAATATAAACAAACTACCAAGTTTAAGTTACAAAAAAAATAGTTTGGACAATAACTGTTAGTCATAAATTTCCACTGATTCTACACCCGTGTCTGTTAACTACGTACGATACGTATCGGGATGACTTCAAAAAATCATGCGGTACATCATCAGATCATTTCTCAGTCCAAAAAAACTGGAGATAAATCATATCGATCACCATCGGCGTCATCTTAGTTGTACAGAGACAACCGTGGTGAATGTAATTCAAGATGGCGGATAAAGCTGTCAGCGATGTGGAGGTTGTGGTTTGCGATTTTAAAAGTGGACCTGATGTAGCTATGTAGCGTAACTGATGTGTCCTACTTGTGTAATTATTTTATCTTATTTCGGGCTGCTAACTTGGGCTAATACTCTTAACCTTTGTGTGAAAAAAAGGACTGAAAATAACTTTGCTCCACTTAGCGTTAAATTGTCACAATTTAAAAAATGCAGCAAAAGCGGGCTTAATGGATGGCTGTCAAAGAACTACAATAGGAATTTATATAGGTGTTAACTGGACATCGCTTAGTTATATCTCCTTCTCTTATTAAACATCCTTGGTCAACACCGCCTTGATGTTTGAAGCCTTGTTTTGGATTGACGCAGAATGCTCAATGTTCCATAAACATGTCGCACAAAAAATTGCAGTCAAAACGGAGAAGTGTTATGAAATGATACTTTCCACTATTACACTATCTTTCTTAATTTTTTGCTCTAGTTTGATGTGAATTAGATGTAGTCGTGTATTAATAATTTTAATAATAATAATGATTTTGAAATAGCTTTTTTGAGTCTAAACATGTTTAATTTTATGCGGATTCATTTGTTTATTTGTCTATCTCTGTTTTTTTATCTTTTCCTATCCAAGGAGTGTAAACATTTCGGGGACTTTTGTTTCTCCACTCTTCCATAGTCTTCTCCCAATATTTTTTTTTTCATTTTTTTTTTTTGATTGTTTTAAGAATTTCATGTTTTTAATATTAATTGGATTTATATTGTGATAATCGTTTTAATTGTATTTTGATTTCATTTCAATATTAATATAACACTTTTGGAGCGGAGATCAATTGGTACGAAATAATCATATGCTATATCAGGACGTTTAAAACAAATAATTCCAAGCCGATTAGTCCACACTAATTTAACGTAACTATAAAGGTCTAATAAATTCAGTAAAAATTAAAATAATGACTTAAAGTTGGTATGGTATCTTTTTAGACTGGTTTAATAAATTAAAAACAAAAAAAATTTACACTATCATAATAGTACCAGTGTTTCTGAATTTAGCCATTTTCGGCCCCGTCAATAAACCGTTTTTGACAGCATATCAATTTTGACAAAGATACATGTGCAAAATATATTAAAAGCAATTTTCATGATTGAAATAGGTGAGATAGAGTCTAAATAGAACTTGATCCATGTTTGGGACAAAATGTTTTATCTAGTCCAGAGAAAAATTAGGTATACAAAGCATTGCAGATGTTAAAAATGCTATCAAAATAGAATTATTGGATGGTCCAGCTACGTTAATAGGGCATAGAACAATACGGGGGAAGTTTAGAATGCATGGCTTACGGCAGATCTATTGCACATGAGAAAAAGAAAACCAAATTCCATTTAATATTCTGGTCCTAGTTGGGTCCATTGGCTGAACGGGCAAGATAAGTTTACTGGGTGCCAGAATAGCACATACCCTTTTGCTATTTAATAAAGTATGGAAAGTAGTAAATAAAAGTATGAACCAGCAACAGTGATCCACATTTGGTGGAACGTCGGTAAATAGATTATCTCTACGAGAATAAGATCATTGCTGCTTATTTCAGGGTTGACAGAGACAGGAACACCGACAGTCATGACAGATTTCTTCGCAGGTATCACAATGATATAGACCCAATGAAAACTATTTTGTATGACCCATCTACCTCAAATCAGGTCACATTAGAACACCAGGATCAGAATTTGGCTGTCATTAAACTTTTCCCCTGAGCGATGGTGGCGAGAACTGCGCAAAAAATAAGAAATACACCTCAAATGTCAGTAATCATATCTCGAGAAAAACGATTACTATTATGGAATCTGTTCTGGGCAAGTACAAGATGGACCTTGCTCTCCATATAATTCAAACAAATTATCATTTAACAAACGTGCGCTAGAACATAAGATGGAAAGTAAGGAAAAAGTAATTGCAAAGTTAACATCGTTGAAGATAAAAGAGTGAATCCTGTACGCTACCACACAATTTAACAGCCATTAAAGCTTCCTAAACAATCTCCATATTTGCAGCTCTCAGATCACATTATAGGAGAATCTGCGAGTTTCTAGAAAAAACATTTAGATATAAAACAGACACGTTAGGCGAAATTAAGAAAAAAGGTGATTGCATATATAAATCGGCTTTCAAATTGACGGAACGGCCAAACATTTCCGTAAAAAAAAGTTAAAACATCGCTCTGAATTTTATACTTGCGACGATTGAAAATAAACCACTATAGACTAAGCGAAATCATTGTTATGAATGAAATATCCGTAATCTGTTACTTAAGGTGTGAGTAAGGGAAAGAAGTGCTATGTATTAAAAATCGTGAAACTAAAATTGAATGTTGGTCAATGCATTGACATAGTTATATTCCAAAAGCATATAAAATTATCTAGACAATGATCTAAATATTTTTTGAAAAAAATATCTTAGATCATAAAAAAAACACTTTAAAAAAATGACCCCTTGTTTAGAAAATTTGTTCCATTTACAAAACTAGAAGATTTTTATACATTTTGTTTACAATTTTGTATTCGCTATACATTTATCTCGGGAGCATTTTTGAATTATGCTTTGAATGTTTTTATTTTTAGAGATATTTCCCATCAAAGTTTAGTGCGAGATTATTCACGGCCTTTCATCACAAAAAGCATCATAACTCGAGTTAGGTTTACATTCACACCTTAATTCAAAAAAGCACCCGAGATGTATCATTCCTTTACAAAAAAAATCACCCTCCTCCTTAAAGCTTTTATTGTTTTGTAAATGGAGTTTAAAACGTATGCTATACTCTCTGAAAAAATGAACTCTGTGAATAAGAGTATTAAAGATTTTTTAAAAGTTCATTATTTTCTGTATAATTCATTCGTCGCCATAGTAACGAATGTATTTTTAACACTTTCTGTATGATGTGCACATGTCTACTTACTTCCAATCATAATGAAACAACATGGGTAAGATAACAAATAATAAGAAGAAAGGACCTTTGTCCTTTCTTATTATTATTTGTAAAAATGAAAGGAAAAATAAATAAAAAAAAATATAACAAAGTTCCACATAAAAATAACGATTGTTTTTTTTATAATATTTTGTGACGGTAATTACATTATCATAAAAGTTCGCTCGTCTGAAAGTGAGTAAAAATTATTCCTAAGATGATGAATTTATGAACATTCAGAAATGTGTTTTTGTGAGTATAATAAGTTATGTGCTACGAATGTAAAGTAGGTTTTTTGGAATAAAGACATTCTTTCATATTGTTTTATAATTTTTTATCTTTTCTATCAAAAAGCTCGTATTCGATACTATACGAATGTGTAAAAAAAATTTTTTCCCTTACTCACGCCTTAAAACTTCTCAAAGAGCAAAGGCGAAATCGACTAAGTAATAATATCAGTTTGAAGGAGGAACATATTTAGATGTTATTGGAAAAAGATTTGCAAGGATATGTTAAGAGAATGCATGGTAAATGGTTAAGGATACGGTAACCCCCTTCAGAGTCATTTTTTTTTAAAAAATTATTTTTTTTAATTTTGATTCTTTGGCATATTTTCCTGATATTTTTTTAAAAAAAATCAAAAATATTTATTGTTAAGAGGGATAAAATGAGAAAAAATATTTTTTATCTTTTAGTGTTTTCAATAGTGTGCTTAAAGTTTAAAATTCCTCAAATATATTTCATCATCATTCTCGGCTTAACGTCCGTTTTCCATGCTAGCATGGGTTGGACGGGGTATATTAATGACCCTCTTCCAATCTGATCTAGACTGTGTTAGATCTAAACTCAACTTCCTCTGTATCAAGTCTGTCCTTATAACCTCCTGCCAAATCTTTCTCGGTCTGCCTCTGGGCTTTGCCCCAGGAACTATCAAGTCTCTACACTTTCTTACCCAATTATCCTCCTCCATTCTTTCCAAGTGCCCCAGCCAATTCAATCTTTTTATCTGGATAACATCTTTAATTCTACGGAGACTTAGCCTGCTTCTTAGCTCATCTGAACTCTTTCTGTCTCTCAGACTGGCGTTACACATCCACCTAACCATTCTCATATCATTCCTTTCTAAACGGTCAAGATCTTCCTGCTTCACTGCCCATGTCTCACTACCGTACAACATAACACTTCTTACACAGGCCTCATACAACCTACCTTTTACCTCAATTGACAAGACTCTGCTAGTCAACAAAGAAAGTAACTCTCTGAACTTTTTCCAAGCAGAACCTATCCTGCAAGTAACACTTCTTCCAACACCCCCTTCACTGCCCAACATATCACCTAAGTAACAGAAGTTCTCAACTATCTCTAACGAGCCACTGTTGTACATCATTAAAGCTGGAAATACTTCATTCTCTATAATCTCACCTTTGCAACGCTTGCATACAAACTGAATGTCAGCTCTTAACCTTCCACCAATACTACTGCACTTCTTATGTACCCAATGCTTGCAAGTCTGACAAAAAATTGAGTTACTACCAACCCCTTTCCTGCAAACTCCACAAGGCCACTTTCCAACTACAAGGTCACACTTGGCTGCAATGCTACTAATCATGACTTTAGACTTTGCTGTGTTTACCTTTAGCCCTTTCTCTTCTAGTCCTTTCTTCCACTTCTCAAACTTTTCAACTAATTTTTCCATCGACTCTGCTATGAGAACCAAATCATCTGCATACAATAACTCCCATGGACAACCTGTTCTGAACTCCATCGACAGCGCTTCTAAGACTAGAACAAACAACAAAGGACTAAGTACAGAACCCTGATGTACACCAACATTTACACTAAATTCATCACTAAGTGAATCGTTAATCCTGACACGACTTCTAGCATTGCTGTACATAGACTGTACCATCGTAACTAGCCACTCATCCACACCTAATTTTCTCATAGCCCACCAAATAACTTTACGTGGCACTCTATCAAAAGCTTTCTCTAAATCTACAAAGGCAAAATAGAGATTCTTTCTCTTTCCTAAATACTTTTCCTGAAGCTGTCTGAGTAAAAATATTGCATCTGTAGTGCCACGCCCTGGAACAAAACCAAATTGCATCTTATCTATATCAATTCTTTCTCTAAGTAACTTATCAATCACTCTTTCAATAACTTTCATTACTTGATCAACCAACTTCAAACCTCTATAGTTACCCCTTTCTAATGCATCACCCTTGCCCTTGAAACAATTCACTATTACACTCGACTGCCACTCACTCGGAATAGCACCATCCTTTATAATCTGATTAACAAGACTTGTAATAAGCTCAACTCCAATATAACCAGATGCTTTTACCATCTCTGCAACAATACCTGATACTCCTGCAGCCTTGCCAATCTTCAATTTCCTAATAGCCTCCACTACCCATTCTGTCTTGATCTGCATAGCTGGCCCTTCTACAACATCATCATCAGACAAATTATCCTCATCCCAATCAAACTCAGTGTTAAGCAACCTCTGATAATAATTCTTCCAAGCTACCCTTTTCTCCTCCTCTGTGCTAGCCAAAACACCTTCATCATTACGTATACACTTCTCACCTACAACATCTTGATTAGTCTTCTTCATTTGCTTTGCTATCTTGAATACCTCATTGCGCTGGTCTTCCCTTCTTAACACATCTGCAAATCTGTTTCTCTCTGCTTCTGATTTTGCCTTATACACTGCTGTACGAGCACGACGCTTAGCTTCTAAGTAAATATTTTTACTACCACCTGACTTCCACTCTTTCCAAAGTTTCCTCTTTTCCTTTATACACTGGTCAACCTCATTATTCCACCACCAGGTCTGTCTATGTCTAGCTGGTCCTTTCGTCCACCCACAGGTATCATCAGAAGCTTCTAGAAGACAATTCTTCAAAGTACTTTCAACATTGTCACTATCACATTGACCATTGTGGGCTAACTGCTGAACTTTTGCACTAAATTGTCTTGCTGCAATCTCTTCCTTCAGCTTCCAGACTTTTCGACGGGGCCTGTACTTTCCCTTGGCTTCTTTAACACTCTTCAAGATAATATCACAAACCAGCAACCTATGCTGGGAAACACACTCTTCTCCCGATATAACTTTCACGTCCTTCACCACTTTCTTGTCTGACTTTCTAACCAGGAAGTAATCTATCTGTGTCTTACAACCACCTGACTCATATGTTATCAGCCTACTCTGTCTCTTACTGAATGATGTGTTGCAAACCACAATGTCCGTTGCCATTCCAAACTCAAGCAATCTCTCCCCTTCCTTATTTCTGCTCCCAAATCCATAGCCTCCATGCACACCTCTATAACCTTCAGATGACTTCCCAACATGACCATTAAAGTCGCCGCCCACCATGACAAGTTCAGTGTCTCCAAACTTTGATGTGACTGCTATTAACTCATCATAAAACTTATCTTTATCTTCCTCACTGAGTCCAGACTGTGGAGCATAAACTGACAGAAAAGTGACAATCCTATTACCTATCAAAAACTTTATCACTATAATACGACTATTAACACGCATAACATCTATTACTTTTTCTACCCACTTCTCTGCAACGAATATGCCAACTCCTCCATATCCATCACTATTACCAATCCAAAAAAGCTTATACCTTGCCCTCCTACCTTCCACAAATCTCACTGAAGCTCCTCTCCACCTGACTTCCTGAACACAACACATATCAACAGATCTACGTTCTAACATTTCAACTACTTCACCTGCTCTACCTCTCAGAGTACCAACATTTACACTAGCCATCCTCAACCTAGTGTTATCTACCTTGTGATGTGATAGCTGGGTAACGGTCTGACGATGCTCACACCTGATATCTGTCCTACCGTGCGCGACACCTTCACTCCTTAGAGTTCCAGCCCCGTTTACGCAGTTTGTCTGATCAACTATTCTTACGGCCATTAATAAAGAGTTTTGGCATTGTTTTACAGCTGGATGCCCTTTCAGCGCCAACCGTTCACAGACCGGACTGGGTGTTTTTTAAAGTGACACCAACACTATGTGGCATTTCATGGGACTTCCACAATCGCCCCTTTAAACTAAGGTATGGTGGAGGACGTTCAACTCCTCTCTTGTCGCTTAAAGAGACCCTTTACCTAATTTAATCTGTATAATAATTAAAGAGAGTTTTGCAGAACGAATAAAAAATTGCATCTCTACATATAACATAGGAAACATTCACACTTTAATAATCTATACAAATATATTATTATTTATCATCTATACCTTTATAATTTATTTCCTTATTTTTTCGTTTTTATCCTGGTATGTTATGTTATCCTGTTGTCTGTTTAACAATAACTAGACCCATAGTTCTACGAAAACACTTTACCTTTAATTTTAAATAAAATATTCATGAGTTATTAATTATTCATAAAGTTTAAGTGGGTGTAACCATGATTCTTGCAGGTAAAAGCAAAGGTCTTTGATTTTCTTTTTCTCGAAATAAAATTTTTAGTCGTAACGGTATATATTTTTGTCGAACACTCCCCTCCATCTTGTCAAAATTGTACGAAAACAAGTTTGTTGCGACAATTTTATCTTTGGCTACAAAACTTTGCTTTTTCTAACGCAGAAAGTGAGGAAATATCAAGTTATTGATCTATCATGCTTAAAAATAGATAAATCAGTCATAAAACAGCTATTGTAACACAAAATATGCGATATTTTTGGAACCACGTGTTGTTTTGAGTAAAAAAAGCAAAGTTTTTTAGAGCTGAATAAGAGCTTCGCAATAATATTTTTTTCAACGAACAAAAATTTTACTGAGGGGAGTGTTCGACAAAATGAACTGGAAGGGTGAATTTTTGTATAAATTTTTTTGTCTCCTTTTTGGATTTTTTTTATAGAAATACTTTATCATCACTCTAGAGATCATTTATTTGGCTTTCAGAATATATATATTTGTTAGGGTTAATATAGCGAGCAGAGGAGATATTTTAAGGATACGGTAACCCCCTGAGGCACATACTCAGCATATTTAAAATATCCCCTCTGCTCGCTATATTAACCCTAGCAAATATATATATTCTGAAAGCCGAATAAATTATCTCTAGAATGATGATAAAATATTTCCATAAAAAAAATCCAAAAAGTAGAAAAGAAATTATATACAAAAATTCACCCTTCCAGTTCATTTTGTTGAACACTCCCCTCAGTAAATTTTTTGTTCGTTGAAAAAAATATGATTGCGAAGCTCTTATTCAGCTCTAAAAAACTTTGCTTTTTTTACTCAAAACAACACGTGGTTCCAAAAATATAGCATATTTTGTGTTACAATAGCTGTTTTATGACTGATTTATCTATTTTTAAGCATGATAGCTCAATAACTTGATATTTCCTCACTTTCTGCGTTAGAAAAAGCAAAGTTTTGTAGCCAAAGATATAATTGTCGCAACAAACTTGTTTTCGTACAATTTCGACAAGATGGAGGGGAGTGTTCGACAAAAATATATACCGTTACGACTAAAAATTTTATTTCGAGAAAAAGCAAATCAAAGACCTTTGCTTTTACCTGCAAGAATCATGGTTACACCCACTTAAACGTTATGAATAATTAATAACTCATGAATATTTTATTTAAAATTAAAGGTAAAGTGTTTTCGCAGAACTATGGGTCTAGTTATTGTTAAACAGACAACAGGATAACATAACATAACAGGATAAAAAATAAAAAAATAAATAAATAAATTAAAAAGGTATAGATAATAAATAATAATATATTTGTATAGATTATTAAAGTGTGAATATTTCCTATGTTATATGTAGAGATGCAATTTTTTATTCGTTCTGCATAACTCTCTTTAATTATCATACAGATTAAATATATTTGAAGAATTTTAAACTTTGAGCACACTTATTGAAAACACTGAAAGATAAAAAAGATTTTTTCTCATTTTATCCCTCTTAACAATAAATATTTTTGATTCTTTTTTTAAAAATATCAGGAAAATATGCCAAAGAATCAAAATTAAAAAAAAAAAAAATTTTTAAAAAAAATGCCCCTGAAGGGGGTTACCGTATCCTTAAATGATGTATCTCGTTTTTAAATAAGTGAGCGAAACATTATCTTTCATTGAGAGTCGCTATGCTGTGATAATGAAAGTATGGAACAAACTAGATTTTTTAGATGTGGCGCATTATCTTTTTCAAACAATAAATTAAAAGAAAACGATATTGCATTTCTCAAGACAATGAATCCTTTAAGTTGTGGGCGCAAATGTTAAAGATATTAGCTAGCAAGTTGATTTGTAGCGGTATGGAGAAATAAAGAGTATTTTGCTTGATTCAGATCTACAATACTTGCCAAAAATATTGGGACAACGGCAGTTTTTCGTCAAAACTTAAATGTGGACAAAAGTGCCTGATGGTCAATGCTCTGCAGCTTCTTTTGCACACACATAGACCAGATAGACAGCGTTTCATTCTCGACCCCAGAGCTCTTTGAGATAAACTCGAAAGTAGCTCTGGACCCATCTGGTCACGTGATGGATTCTGATTGGCCTATTATTAGAGGTCTATGTTTTTCCGCGAAAGATTGTCTTTAGCATTTAAATAGAAACAAACATTGGGGCGGGAGAGACGAAGGATCAAAAATGCTCCCTTTGATTATGTCGTGACTGGATTTAAAGCAGATATTAAGGACTATATATATATATATCTACCTATATATATATATACCAAGAACATAATTCGGCTCTCTCTTTCAGCAACAATTACTGTTAGTATTTGACCATTCTTTAGATAGCTAACTTTTAGTGTTACACACATGTGGCCCACTAGCCAGGCTGAAGGGTGAAGGGAGGTGGTTTCTAGCTAGCTAACATTAGTTTGCTACTAGCTAGCTAACTGAAAGTTACTGCATGCTATGCAATTGTTTATTCGTGTTGTAGGAAGTTGTTTTTTAGTAAGCCAGGTGAAATTCACAGCTTCGTCTGGAAAGTATATAGCTAGCTACACTTTTTTAGAGTTCTTTTCCCATAAAAAATATAAATTGGTGTTTCCTTCTGACGTTCAACGATAGGCTATCCTATTTTCTTTTTCGTGGAATAAGACGCAGTGAAAAAACTTGTATTAAAAAATGCTGTGATTTAACCATATTGCACCAACTTTAAGAGCATAAGCTTTTGCAAGTTTCAAATACTGCGAGTCTTATTATTTTGGAAATTTTGAAGCATTCTCGCAAAAGTTATATATTTTATGTAAGAACCGAATATTGTGACAGTAAAATAATTCGTTCGAAAATATCATTGTAGAAAATGTTCAGCAAAATATAAAGCATATAATATATTTTTTCAAAACGCTGGATTTAAGTCACTTTTAGAATGACTGTGCAACAATTATATAAATTTTAATGAAATAAAATTGAAGAGAACAAAACTTTAATAAAAAATAAAAAAATGACGAAATTAGAAAATCTGAGCAAACACTTAAATTGTAGCAAGATTTTAAGATATAGCCATTTTTCCTTAAACATAGTTTGGGTCTGATTTAAGAATTTTATTGATGGATTCTTTAAAAATATATAAAAATTTGTCTTCAATATTTTCTTTATTTTCCTTTTTTACAAAAGTGTATACATTGTATATTGCATTACTTTTTATCATCCACAAAAGTAGAAATTTTTCAAATCTTTTGTCTTTTGCAAAAATTTATGCTCTTACATAATACTAAAGTTATTATAAATAAAATGACATTTTCGGATAATGTTTTTTTTTTATTTTGACCCTATATCTGCAAAATTATGTTGCAAAAAATTTGCAGAAATAAATTCTACAAAACAAGATGAAAATGTTTGTGTGATATAAACATTCCATTACTAAAAAATTATATAAATAAAAATAAAACATTTTTCTGTCATCATTTTTCTTTTAAAAAAATATTCAAACTGTAATTTTTTATAAAAATGCCTTTTGTTGCAAACTTTATTTTTTTTTATGGCATCCTAATTACAAAAGTGTTTAACAAAAAAAAATTTTCATGCCTTTTATTCCAAGAAAAAAGCAAAAATTTTGCACATCGGTTATCGAATCTAACTTTTCTGTGCTAACAAGTCTATTGTGTATCACAAACCTGATTATACGATGCAGGTCGTATTGCTCAGTTGGCAGATCAACCTGCTTCAAAAATCATTTTTTATTCGAAAAGTCAACCCAGGAAATGATCTATATATACTGTTCTGTTTTTAAAAAAATAGGTGTAAACAAACCAGCAAAATTCACATAAAATTGTCAATGAGTGTTTGGTTTAGCTACCAATGGTTTGCTAATTCAAATCTAAAGTTTTTGTCTTTGCTTTAATTAAATTCCCTTAATACAGAAAATACTCTTATTTTTTTGACAAAATAAAACTGATAAGAAATGTAAAACATAACATGGTTGTTTCTTTTTTGGTTTTAGCTTGCAATATGCATGTTTTTGCTTTTTCAACCTGACACTGGCTTGCCAAGTGATATTATATGAATCGAGTCAGCTCACCGATTCAACTCATCCTGAGTTGAAAAACGAGCCAGCTGGCTTTAGGAGAGTTGGCCTGCTTTATATAATGTCAAAGAAATTTTTAATAGTGGTCTATTTTATGCCAGCTGGTTAACTTAATTATAAAGGGGTCAATCCATCTTATATAATCAAGCTCTAGGCTGGTGTAACAAAACAGTTTCCACAGAAAAAAACTAGCTATTTCTATATAGCTAAAGATAGATAGATGGCATCTTTTTTGGAGTCTTGCAGTAGTAGAAGCCACTCTGGTTAAGCTTATGAATAAAAATATAATCTCATGATTGAAAACGGCAATATACTGGATAAATAGTTAGCTAACTAGTGTGCTAAATTTGTACGTACAGTGAGACTTTCGCTTATAGCTAGCTATATATAGCTATAGCTAAAACTAGCACCTAAGCTACAAAACAGAGACTGACTACGTAACTAAGTTTCAGATTTACATGTAGCTTAAACATTAAAAAGTTTTTTAAAAATTTATATAAGTGCTTTGGACTTAGAATCATCAAATTAAATTTCTTTTCAGGATCTCCCACTGTACTGTCAGATCCGCTTTTTCAAGTTGTGCTTAATCAGGAACCCAGTTGGGTCCCCACAAACGATAAGTCAAATTAAAAACGGCTAGTTTACAAGCACAACATCAGGTAATCGAGTCACAAAAATATGCCACATGTAGTGGCATATTTTCATCACGTGACCAGACAGGTCCAGAGCCACTTTCGAGGTTTTAATCTCAAAGAGCTCTGGGGACGAGAATGACAGCGTTTGAATCTTACTGGTCGCATTATCTAGCACACCCGCACGGCGAAATAATCCACGTGGCGCCCACGAAGACCCCGAAATTCGGGCGTAATGTCCGTGCTAACGTCAGCAACAATTAGCACTTTTCAAAAGTTTCGATTAAATCAAATAACGAAGTCCTGAGCACACCCTAAACAATGACAAGTAACTTTGACAAATTTAAAATGCGTGACTCTGATATAAAAAAGTATGATAGAGAGTTCGCCTATGCAATTACTTGTAGTGGCATATTTAAAATTAGTCGTCTTATCTCAACATATTTTGACTAGGATTGTGGATGACTCAAAAAGAAAAACGCTCTCATCACTGTTTACAAAAATTAAATGCTTGCTTTAGAAAAGAATCAATAAACTAATCATGTTTTAAAGAACAACAAAAATATTGCTTTCTCATTCTTAACAACTTGAAGTGTACACACATGTCTACGAGATCGTGGATTGATCCCTACATGGCTGTGTTGGGCAGAATTTCAAAAAAAGAATTAGTGTAACTCAAATGGGAGCACTAGCACTCCTCTAGAACAGCCTTTGTTGTCCCCTCTTGGAAGCAATTGACAAGGTATATTCCTCGCAATTACTGAGGCCAATAACATACAATTTAAATCACCGTCTTATCTACAGATAGTAGTTTTTTAAAAAAATCCAATATATGTGTGATTGTAAACTTCTCCATGGTAATTGATAATATTTCATTGGAGAGAATACTTCGTAATTGGATCTTATTACGTTTGGGTAAAATGATTAGTGACAATAATCTATCGACATGCAATTGATTTCCGTTTGTATTTTAATTGAAACTTATAGTTTCTTGTCCAAATTATATTTATTATTGAAATTATTTACCCAAGATAGCCTCTTCAGTTCCTACCGGTACTGCTGTGAACAAGGGTCCTACAAGGGGGTCCTAGGGCATCTAAAGCTTCCCTGTTGTTATCATTACATCATTACGTCAATTACGTTATTTTTTTACAATAAGGAGATTAATTTTAATTTAAAAAGCAAACGACTTTTTAATCAAAAAGATTTCAAATACACTTTGGATGTTTTGCTGTTCTGATAAGGAAAGATAGTAAGGTAAAGACTTTAATGTTTCTCTATAGTTAGTTGAACATTCGGTTATTTATAGATACTGTAGTAAGCGGATATTTTAAACATATTTTAAGCAAAAAAATAAAAATAAAAACAAAATTAAACTTTTTTCTTAACCGTAATCGTGCTAAGATAAGTTGAGTGCTAAACTGTGTCAACAATGTGTTAATTGCTTCGAACGTTCCAATGTTTTATTTTATTTTTTCCTATATTTTTCCCATAGAATTTTTATTTACGTTTGAACATCTATTTATTATTTACGCATTTTAGCATAAGGAATCATTGTGAATTCTTAAACTACATTTCGATTAAAGAAAGAACTCTGTACTCGAATTTTCAATGGACCGGACAAAAATTTCGAGATAGCGGGGTGTTTAAGATGACGTGACTTCGAGATTCGGCGATTTAGTTTTTTTGATAAGTTGCAGTATAAAAGTTCAAGAAGAAATCTTCAAAAGATATCTAAAGTGATCGATTTATAAGACAATACACCTTCAAAAGATTAAGAACATAAACTAAAGTAGTGTGCGAACACACATACAAAAATGCTTATGATGGGCTGGTTTCTAGGAGCGAAAAGTTCCAGAAACGACTGTAATTCGTTGCTCGGAATCAAAAATTAGTTCGAGATAGCGATAGCGAATAATAAGAGATAGCGGATTTCGAGATAGCGGGAAAAATTATAGTTAGCGAAGCTATAAATGCTGACGGGACAATTGCACTTGCTCGTAATAACGAGAATCGGCTGTAATTCCATTAATTTTTTGTAAATTATAATATTATTTTTTTATTTATTTTTTTCAACAATTACGGGTTACGTAACTTTACATATGGTTCTTATCCCTAAATAAAATAAGGCAATTAAATAAGAAATCTAAATGAAGCAAAAAAAACTAGCTGGGGACCCAGAGTCGAAAAGCCGGGTTAAGCCACAAGTAAAAGTGTTACCCAGCGTTAAGAATCAGGTGAAGTAATTAATCCGTAAACTGTGTTCAGGTGGAGCGCTTCAGTACAGGTATGCTGTATGTCATAAATCGGGTGAAGCGCACACAACATTATGGTGTTTCGGGTATAATATATTTTCAAAAAATAACTTTCCTGCACATTTAGCTGAAATAAAACCACAGCTTACAACCCGTTGTTACCCCGTCATAGCAAAACGTTTTTATAATTCGGAAAATGTTCCCGGTAAAAGTTCAAACATGAATGTTACTCCAGGCTGAGCGTTTAGTACAGGTAAACAATGTCGCACATCCATATAGATATATAAATACTCCTTTTCAAAAAAAATATATCGCAACTTCAGTTTAGAGAAAAAACACAGTGTGCAGCTAAAACAATTACTCAGCAATTTTATCTTAAGTTTTTGTGAAATTTAAAAATAAAAAAAAACAGTTTAAAAACAATCGTGAAGCATTGTTTTTTTATTGCGGGAAAAGGTCTCGTGAAAGTTCAAAAATTAGTCATGACGGCGGGCTGAGCGATTAGTACAGATTAACCATCTCTAAGCAACATTTTTAGACTCAGATTGACTTTTGAAAAGTGTAGGTTGGTACATTAAAAGCTTAATCAGTTTTACTTAAAATATTTTATCTTTTAGGTAAAATGAACTTGAGACACTGTTTAACCAAACTGATCAAACCCAAGGGTGTAACACCATTACCTTGGACTGTTCTTGCTACTTTGCTATTCGTTATGGTAGGTACCTGTTGTTATACGAATTTTGTTATAGCCACAAGTAAGAGATATTCTAGAAATAAGCACGAGTCCTGAGAAGCGGCCAATTTTTCTTTCTGCTAATTAAATTGTTATGTCTGCACTCTGTCTTTTGTTTTGAAAAGTCTAGGGGTTTTCCCAACCGTAACCTTTCCCTGAGTATTATTACGCATGTGATTGACTGGTTTTTCTCGTGTGCACATGCGTACTGAGCAAAACGAAAAGCCTAAGGTAAAGTTGAACGTGAAATGTCAAACAAGAGAGTCGCTTTTTTTGACCGTAAATATATTTTTTAAGAGATATTACGTGTACACTTTTATAATATAGAATACAACAAAATCAAAAGAAACACAGAAGAACGCTGTTTTGTCAATCTCTGTCTAAATTTAGCTGTTTTCCTAGCTGTTTTTTAGTTTTGCCACACGTTCATAGCACATTTTATTGAAGGATGTTTACGCTTTTGTTAAGTTTGTATCGGGTTTTAAGTTCTTAAAAATTCGCACATTATCTCCACTTATCTTAGGCTTTTATTCGCTTGAGAAAAACTGACACCACCAGACAACGCTTGACGAGGACGGCATGTGTTATGAAAGCGCGGGCAATTATAATTTATGGCAAGCCCGTGTTGTTTTGTTCCTTACTCTTCGGAAGTCTAAATCACATAATTTAAAGCGTCATTACATTTGCTCTGGTATCAACCGTTTTTTTCAAAATTTTTGTGGCATTGAATATCAAAAGCTACAATTCCGGACATTACATTTTTGCAAAAAGCCGTTTTTTAGATATTTCTCGAAATAGCCAAACTACATCACTTTACCAGTTCTCTGCAGCAGGTAGGCTGCGAAAGTTGTTTTTCGATAGACGTGTTGGTGAATAACCGACCTTGAAAATTCCCTAAGCGCCCTTTCCACAAAGTCCGCATTGTGGAACAATTCGCTCAACTACCTGGTACAACTCAAATGGTCCGAAAATTCGTGAAATCCGGACGTCTCAAGTCTGGTAGAACGAGTGAACATTGACAAGTTCAGAGTAGTTCAGAGTGTGTTTTACTTACATGGAAATGGCTTTTTTATTCCTTGTGGTCACGAACTTTAAAAATTCGCCCTATTTTGCAATAAATTATGTCCGAGGTTTTAGTTATTTATATTGGAGTTCGGCCCAATCTGAATTTGAACTTAAATAAAATCTTTTTTTTTGAAGATATGCTATATAAATATGATATGAAGCATACTTTACTATTTTAGACTCTCGATAAGATGGTAGTAACAATGGTATTCTCATTCTTACCTAAATTAGTCAAGGTATGTTTATTTTGGCGTTTAGCAAATTGTGGTTGGAAAAATTCTATTTTGATTATAATCTACTCATCAATTCTTCTATAAATTCTACATCGTTTAAACTGATGCTTTTTGTTGGTCAGATTGTGTACTTCAGTGCGAGTTTGAAAGAGATAGAAACAAACGAAAAAACGTCGCGTCTTTTAAGGAAACGCGGCATCAAATATTTCCAATACTCTTCTGTTGAATACATAACTAACGACTTTATTGTCAAACTTGCTGATATTCCTCATTTTACCATTGTAATGTCATGGAGACGTCATGGAGACGTCTGAATCTTAAATATGGTAACCTTAAATGTAAACAAACATTAATCAGAAAAAAATCAAAAAAACGGCCCATCCTATCTTAAATAAAAATATGAAACCTTTATTCTTTCCATCACGCTGGCAGCCTATTAAGATGCCTGAAATGGTGCATCAAAAAAAAAATTAAACGTTAGGCTGTTAGTATTATCCGGTACTGTCGACATGAACAATTGTCATAGGCTTATAAAATAATATCAGATTTCCATTATTTCTTAGTCCTTTGGAACTTCAGAAGCTGACACAGGTGAGTGATATAAAAAAAAATGTCTGAATTACGGATTTTATACTATACATATATGGATAAAATTTATTTTCGGCTAACTTGTTGACTTGATTAATTTGAATCGTTTTCCTTAATCAGTTTCGCTGGATCAATTTATTGTGCGCTAAGAAAATAGTAAGAACTGACTAAGATTGACTTAATCATAATTTCCTTATTTTAACTTACCTAAGGCACATACAATATCTTAAAAAATGTTTCTGGGCGGGTGAATTCATTGAATTTTATAGAGAGGAAAAAAGTGGCATAATAAAATGTTGGTGACATGCCTTTTTTTAATGTGAATAATAAATATAGAAGGCACAATACGCAATTATTATCACTGCATATGAAGATATTAGAGATAGGGACGAACAGCTGCAAGCGAGCGGCAACAACAAGAAAAAGAATGTAAATATTTTTTACAAAATATCAAGTGAAAGAGTTGTTATCTAAAATCAAATTCGCACACCTATCAAATTATACAGAAAAGGTCACAAAAAAACGTCAGATCAATTTAACGACACAGCGAGTTTCGTGTGTGATATAGAGACGTTTTTAATTTTAGTCTTTTAGCCACTTAGCTGCAGTTTTGGGTCAAAACTCTTTATTTTTTAAGTCTCGATATCTGGAACTTTTACTGTTCGTCCCTTAATTGTTCGCATTATTCACTGTTTTTTTCTTAAATTTAACCAACCTAATAACGACGGTAAGTCATGAAGAATACTTCTTGTATTGTTGCAGTTGTGCGTTCGTTTGTTTATTTATTTTTTTGTTTTTTCGTTTTTATTTACTCCTTTTTTGGTAGGCTTTTAAAGAACAAACTATTCACGATCGAAAATCATTATGAAGAAATTTCTAACAGCAAAATTTAAACAATGCTTTATGTTAGGGTATCAAGTTGGCATCATTGCTTCTGCTTTAAGCATTGGACAAACATTTTTTAGGTAATTAGTTGACTTTTATGTTGTGTAATGTTTTCGTTATTGGTGTGGTTTAATTTTGATTGGTTTGTTTTAGCTTGGGCTCAGTTGTGTTGAGCTGTGGGTTGCTTGCCTTGCCTTGCTTTGCCTTGCATTAGCTCTTTTGCGGTGCGATGCTGTTTGTTTTGCTTTTTACAGAAAAAGAAGTCTTGTTAAACGTTGCATCTACTTCGTGTTAAGTTTTTTTGACATAAGAATTCCATAGTCGATGTCTTCAATACAGTTGAACTCATGTAATTCGACTCTTCGGGGGGTCTCACGATTTGGTCGAATTACATGAGTTGTCGAATTATAGGATTTCAACCTTTTTTTCGGCCAAATTTTGAGAAAAATAAAATATGGATGCTTTGCGCAGCGTAAAATATTGTGCATTGGCTATAAGAAAGGGTACAAGTTTTTTGTTTTAGTTTTGTAAGAATCACTACTTCTATCTTTTCAACAATAATGAACTTTTCATACAATTATTTGTTTTGAAAAAAGTCAGTAATGGAAGATTGTGTCAAACCGGCTAATCTTCTTTGCTTGATTTGCTCTGATACTTTCACAAGCAAGGTATCTAACTGCGAATCACTTGTAAATAATGCTAATCTATTCAGAACTTCGATTGCTTCATCAACTTCATTTCGCGATGGTGGTGATATTGGGTTCTCAGGAAGCTCATCCTCGTCACTGCTGAAATCTTCAAGTTCAACTGGCTGTGAAACGTATTCGTTAACTATTTGGTCAACAGACAATGGTTGAGATTCGTTTGTCACGACCTTTCTGTCAAAATCAATGAGGGTGTCAGCATCAAGGTCTTCAGGTACCAAGTCTGGCCTTGTTTCACGAAGTTGATTCAGGTCAAACTGCAACTCTTCTACATTTTCTTCTTCGTCCTCTGCACTATCCATCTCTTTAAATGGATCATCATCATCATCTATAGCAGCTTTACGAGCGTCTTTGGAGATCCCCGACCTTCGAAAACAGTTAATAATCGTTTTCTCAGTCACATCATTCCAAGCTGTTCTAAGCATCATCATGGCTTCGAGAATTGATGTTTGAGACAGTTGTTTATCCTTTTCTAATTCTCTTATTATCTTACGAATAACAAGGGATCGGTATATAGCCTTCAATGACCTGAGAAAAAGAAAGAGAGATAAAAACATATGATAATCGTTCATTCCTGTATAAATTATAAATTATTATATCCTTCAGTTCGTATCTGGCTAGAATAGTTGGTAAGGTGGTTTCTTCCCATGGTGCAGTCATCTCTTTGGTTACTTTTGATGATTCACCAGAAACCTCCTTGAAGGTAATACCGCATTGATTTAAACCACTTCAACAAGACTTCATTCAACTTATCGTAAGTTCCTGTTTTGACACGCTGACGTTTTAATGACGAATTTTCAAACGAATCAAAGATCTTTTGTTTGTTTTTCTTCCAGGTAGAAATGGTATTGCCGGGAACATTAAAATGTTCAGCCACATATTTACGCGGCCTACCCTTTTCTAGCTCTTTTAACGCATCTTATTTAACTTTTAAAGTAACTTCATTGTGCTTTCTTTTAGTTGTCATTTTGTCTTGTTTGTATCATCAGCTGCGCCAGTACTCGAAACAAAAATTTGAAACGTAAACAAACATTCGAATTTCATGATTCGATTTAGAAAATTTCCAAAGTCGAATTACATGATGAAAAACACGACCAGGGGACCGAAGAATCTGGTCGATTTACATGATTTGTCGAATTATGGGAGGTCGAATTAAAGGAGTTTTGTTGTAAGGGTTTCATAGTAAATTCTGAAGGGACCGAAGAATTTGGTCGATTTACATGATTTGTCGATTTATGGGAGGTCGATTTACATGAGTTCAACTGTACTATTTTTAAGCGTTTTTTGTTCGTTTAAAATAATTTATTCTTAGAATTTGAGCAATTTCCAAGTAAAACAATAACCTAATACCAGCAAACTTAATAAAAGCAAAATGCAAGCAACACCAAAACGAGTCTATAGAAGAGCATTGTTATCGTCAAAAAAGTATGACAACTAATTATAGTCACATTAACGCATTGTCCTTACAGCTTATTGTGGGGGTATTCCGCAGATGTAAAAGGGAAGAAATTAACCATGATTGTTTCAACAGCATCGCTTATGTTTTCAACACTGGCATTTGGTTTCGCATATAATTTCCAATGGGCTGTTACCACGCGATTTTTACAGGGTGCATCCACAGGTTTGTTATTAACCATCAATATAAATTACAACGATGAAAGAATTTTAAATGAGAATAAAATGTTTCTATATCGTGATATGTGATAGAAGTAAAACAAAAAAAAGGACTTTAACTGCCATAGCTACTATGTTAATATTGAGTAATCCGTTTACATTTCAAACGCCGATATTGATGACGGTGTGAATTTTAAAGCGACATTTTTATTAAATGCTAACTATCTGCATTTTGCAAGCATGCAGCAATACGGGCTTTAAAGCATTCTCTTTGGCTTAGAGCTCTTGACAACGGGCCGATATGGATTGGTATTGCGTATCGTCAAGACGATTTTATAACACAAACAAGTTCTCCTTTATTTCCAGTCTTAATTATTTAGCTTTTTGGTAAAGCAGTTAACATAAAAATCGCCAAAAGTCATGTCCTCCCGACTTTATCAACTCGAAAAATTTAATTCAATCTTAACTAAACTTTAAGCTGTACATTCAACTTTACACATTTTCATGTTCAAAAATACCGGACTTCTAATCATCACAATGTTTTGTTTACATGGATTTATTCTATAGGAACTTTCGAATTCTGCATAGAATGTGTCTGTTTTTAGACAGAGCTGTATCAAATATTTACCTCGAGTGTTAACAAAAGTAGTGAATTACAATAATTCAAGAACGCTAAGCTAAACTTTTTTTCTTTTTCTAACTTAGACGGTTGCCAAATACAATGAGACTGGAAATACAATAATAACTAATTTTCAAGCGATATTTTTGCGGTACAGCACTGGGTAGTCGGTTATTACTATGTTAGCGTTGTTTTGCGTGATTTCCGATTTCATAAACGCTATAGACCTTTTCCGAATTTCTTGTTACCATTGAAGAATTTTAGATAATGTCTTTGTTTTTCTTAGCTCTTGTTGTGATTTCAAAATCCATCATGGCAGATCTTTCCGACGATACGAATATGCCTCTAGCCATGTCAATTTTATCTTCTTCTAGTGCAGTGGGTTTAATTATTGGACCAAGTGTAGCAGGTGATTTTTCGTTGCAATCAATATGACTGCAACGAGGTTAAATAGTAATTGGTCCTACCTATTCCATTTTCTTAAATAACAATATTGACAGTGTTTGTACTTAAATGTTACCGTGTCATTATATCACCGTATCCCCGCAATAAATGACTCATACCCTGTACCATGTAAGTCGACACACATTATGTTTAAGTCAGAATCTAGACTTTATTTGCAACATGAAATTTTTACTTCCATCATAGGTTTTGTGGCATTTCCATCGGAGCAATATCCTGATGTTTTTTCTGAAGGTAATTCCCCCGATTTTTCACGTATCATGAGTTCACTAGATTCTTTGGGCGCCCTCACACAAAAAACGCGCATGACGATTTTGTTTATCGATTTAATAAAGATTCATTTTCTGTTAGATTCTATTTTTGGAAGATTTGGAATCCTTCTTCCAAATTTGATCCTCGCGATTGCTTGTGCAATTAATGCGATCATGATTGTATTGTTTCTTCCAAAAAGTTTAAGGTGAGATGGAGTTTGTTTGTTTGTTTGTTTGTTTTATTTACGTAATTGTTTGTTTGTTTGTTTGTTTGTTTGTTTGTTTGTTTGTTTGTTTGTTTGTTTGTTTGTTTGTTTGTTTGTTTGTTTGTTTGTTTGTTTGTTTGTTTGTTTGTTTGTTTGTTTGTTTGTTTGTTTGTTTGTTTGTTTGTTTGTTTGTTTGTTACTGTTTTTTAAGGGAAGTGGTAGAATTGGTAGAAGTAAAACTTCTACCAGTTACTTCTATCTTCTTTACATTACGAATGCATTACTTTGTGGACTTTTATCGTTTTTATGCAACCTTTACCTACTGGCAACCAAGAAATCATGTTTTCTTTTACATGCCACATAAGGCTGTTTCAGAAGTTCTTAAATTATAAGATACTCCACCTTAACCCTAAAGATACCATGCATTTTTGAGCTCTATAAATCTGGAAGACATGAATTCCACGCTTTCCACAACTTAATGTCATGAAACTTTGGGCAGTTGTTAATTATTGTATAACGAACGATTTAGCGGTTTGGAATTCTTGATGATCTCCGTTGTTTTTAATAACATCGTAGACTTAAAGAATAGGCATTAAAAATATTTTCATCCAAATATATTACTTAATCCGGTTAATTAAAAACATGAGGTAAAATGACAAAATAATATACACTTTTTTATATACAATTTATTTTTTGAACTTCGGCCCAAAAATCGTTGGCCATTAGACAAATTGTTTATTTTTAAAATATTTATTTCATTTATACTATTTTTTATCATTTATTTGCCCCAACAAATTGTTTAGCAATTATTTAAAATTTTGGCAATTTTGGGGTCGATTGTTTAAATTTGGCATTGTTTATAAAAAAAGTGTATTTAATCACAATCTGCATTTATCGGTATACTTAACAGATATTGGATGAGGTAGAATCGATTATCGTGCATTTCAGTCGAGCTTGTGATATTCAAAAAATGCAGCTGAGCCGTTTATCATCAAAGCAAGACTAAATAATTTCGATAACGAACTTACCGAATCTAATTTTGTTTTATTATCCTCCCAAAAAAAGAGAAAAAAAATTACTATCGTAAAATCGTGAAACAAATCTTTCAAAATTAACAATCAACAAAGCTTAACATAACAACAAACATATTTCTCTCCTTCGTCAATAATCTTTTTGAATTGCTTTTTCTTGTAGCCAATAAAAAGATCAAGGAGTCAAATATTTGATATCGAATATCGAAAAATATTTGACAGAGCAATTTGCCTACGGGTGGATGACATTAAGAACGATAAAGTTATGCAGTACATTTACCAGAAAAGAATGTTTTAATTTAATATACATTTAAAATTTTATTTTTTTGATGATACCTCGACATTTCAAATCTGCTTAGTTACAATATTAAAGATTTAATTTTAAGCTTTGCTTCTATTTCCCCAATCGTAAGATACCTGCTTTAGTTTGGACAAATAACTGCCAGGTCTTAGAACAGACAGACCAAAACTATTTTGGACGCTTTTCTCAATTTACTCATTTAGTCATCATTCTTGCTGCATTGGTATCCATTCCATATAGTCTAACATTATAATGAGCTGTGTGCACAGAAGTAATTAGCTACTGCCATTTCTTGTGTTTTGGGCATTTTAAAAATATCGAAACCTATACTATTTCCGATTGGATTTCCTCTCATACTACTTTCTTATACTATCTAGGCATATTACTGAAAGGACCCCATTATTGCAATCTTCAACTCAGGAACATAAAGATACTTTGCGTACAAGTGAACATTCAATAAACAGCAGAAATACGTTGAAGTGTGCAAGTTTTAGTTCGTCAACAAAAGAGTCCGTTCAAAAACGTAGCTGGCAGGAATGGTTTGCGAAGATTAAAACATATAAATTAATAAAACTTTTGTGGTAAGTAAACAATTTTGTTATAATGCAGTGTTCTTGAAGTTTGTCTTGATATAGTGAGTAGAGAAGGCATTGAAAAATCAAAACATGAAACCATTCAAAAGTCCATAAATATGAATATCCTGAAAGGGTATAGCTGATATTATGGATTACAATGATTCTATTCATCAAATTGTTTTTGTTGGATAACGATTTCCTTTGATTAAAAAAATCTAAACAGGTCCTGAAGCCTGTTTGCTATGATATTATGTGAAATAGACTGGACACGAGTATCAAGACTTCTCTTATGTACTATGATGATTTTATGCCAGGTATGCAAAATTAATGTCTTTTTAATTAACAATCTTTTTCAGCATAAAAGATTGCGTCCAAGCAAGTTTCGTCTATTGCTTTTATGGAATCGCTACATTTGCAAACTTAGAGTTATTTCCGTTGTACGCTGCCACTTCTGCTGAATATCGTAAGTGAACATACAAATTAATGATTAATAAAATATATGTGAAAATAACTTTCTAAAAATCCCGATAACACGGTTTTCTTAGCGTGTACTACCGGAAGAATTTTAAAATCTTGGACCTTGTAGCTTGTAGATTGTTGGAAAAAATACTTCTAAATCATAATTGAAAAGTGTTTTTATTGGGTTTTTTGCTGTTTCTAGTTTTGTTAATTTCATCCACAAGTTGTTGGTGATTTAAGCAATATAAGCAACATGTTTTTCGTAAATTGTTTTCATGATTGAGATAAAATAAAGTAAAGATAAAAAAGTGATATTAAGTCTTTAATGCTGGCTTAATTAAAATACTTACAATGGTTTAATATATTTGTCACAGTTTATATGATCACTCAGATAGAGTTTAGAGTTGTTATAAAAGCTGGCTAGGTGCTCAAGCAAGATTATTATCCGTCCATGATTCCGTTTTGACTATGTTTTATTTTTCAGATGGTATGAGTCTTTCTACATCCGAAATTGGTTTAGTATTATTGATAGTAGCTGCTTTTTTTCAGATGGTATGAGTCTTTCTACATCCGAAATTGGCTTAGTATTATTGATAGTAGCTGCTTTTTTTCTTCCATTCCAGTTTTTGGTCACCCCTAGAGTAAGTTTCTTTTTTTAATTCTTATTTTTAATGTGTTTTTGTTAGGAAATATATAAACCCATTTTCACTTCAGTATTATAATATTTTCATATTTGAAAACGTCAAGGCAATTTATTTTTCTTTATTTTTCTTTATTTTTCTTTATCTTTCTTTATTTTTCTTTATTTTTCTTTATTTTTCTTTATTTTTCTTTATTTTTCTTTATTTTTCTTTATTTTTCTTTATTTTTCTTTATTTTCCTTTATTTTTCTTTATTTTTCTTTATCTTTCTTTATTTTTCTTTATTTTTCTTTATCTTTCTTTCTTTTTTTTCTTTATTTTTCTTTATTTTTCTTTATTTTTCTTTATTTTTCTTTATTTTTCTTTATCTTTCTTTATTTTTCGATTATCATGGTGAACGTATACATGCGTTCACCAGTTATCATCATAGCTAGCTGTTTATCATTTCATAATTAATTTATTTTTCTTCGTTGTGTATAGATTATAAGACGTTATGGACCGAGAAAGGTTAGTGTAATTACTGTGAATAACAACCCTGATCTAATTATACATTTCTTTGACAAAATCAGGCAAATATGAATTAAAATGATAAAAAAAACGTGACCCAAATATCTCCTGGAATAGGATTAATATGCAAATATTCTAAACACATGACTATTCACTGAGAGAGGAAGATATGTTCTTTACGTTCTAGGTTTTCATGGGAATTCACCTTTTATTAGCGTTTGTTTGTCCATGGACACCAATCCTTGTTGAAATCATCTCAAATAGGTATTGAAGTTAATAACGATACATTTCCAAATATTTTTTCCATATTTGACTTTGACTTCGACTTCGATCTCAGTTTTTAACAGTTTTTAACGGGATAACTCCCGTTAAAAACTGTTCTCCCGGATAAAGAATTGCCTTGTTGTTATGATTTGCTCGGCTTTAGTTCTTTCATTCTATTTTTTTGTTTTCTGTAAAGAGCTTTGCGTTCTTGATAAAAAAGTTAATTTTTAATTATTTGCAGAAAGAAGAGACAACTTTGATTTTCCAATCTATGACTTTAAACTACATACTATACATAATTTTTAACAAAAGAAACTATTTTGACCCTTTTTCTTTCAATTCTTACAGAACTGGTCTATGGATCGCTGTTGCATTCGTTTTATTCTTGCAACATACATGTATGTCAACTGGATTTGTTGCAATTAATATCCTAATCAATAATACAGTACCACCAGATTCATTTGGATCTGCAAATGGTTTTTCAATGATCTTTTTGTCAGTTGGAAGGTAAATGGAGACGTATAATCTTGTGTGTTGTAAATTCCAAATAAAGCAGCCGCTCCTGCGAAGAGTTTTGTCGTTTACAACACGTAAAATGTGTTTTACAACACGTAAAATGTGTTTTACAACACGTAAAATGTGTTTTACAACACGTAAAATGTGTTTTACAACACGTAAAATGTGTTTTACAACACGTAAAATGTGTGTTACAACACGTAAAATGTGTGTTACAACACGTAAAATGTGTTTTACAACACGTAAAATGTGTTTTACAACACGTAAAATGTGTTTTACAACACGTAAAATGTGTTTTACAACACGTAAAATGTGTTTCACAACACGTAAAATGTGTTTTACAACACGTAAAATGTGTTTTACAACACGTAAAATGTGTTCACAACAGTGGCAAAAGCAACAAATGAAAAGAATTATAGAAGTAAAAAAAAAAGATCAACATTCTAAATACTGCCTTTGATATCAAAGCTCGCTTTTTTAAAACGAATTTAAAGTGATTAAGTTGATTAATTTTTGCGAGGTCAACAAAATGCATTTTGCGAAGATCAATTTTTGCGAATGTCGAGATATAACGAATCAACCATTTTGAAGTTTGATGAATTATTTTCACACTTTTTCACCGGAGATGGTGTAGTGGTAGCGCATTCGACTTGTAATCATAAGGTTTCAGGTTCGAATCCCCACTCCGGCGCACTTTAAATGCAGTGTTGTCAGCCCATTTGGTGCCATCTACTAACCGCTAACCGGCTTGTGTGGCAGGCAAGCAAATTAGAGTAATGCTATACGTATCTCTGGCGGTAATGTAACATAGTTACAGTCGGAGGGGAGGAAGAGCCAGCCGTTAGGATGGAATCCCCAAGGACGTTAAAACTTCCCGTTACTTACTTACTTACTTACTTTTTTCAAGCCTATTTATTGAGACAGGGTAGCTTTTAATTGAACTTGTCCTAGACTGGAAATTAGAAGAAAAAAAGAAAAAAGCCTGCCTGTTTTTTCAGACATTTGGCGAAGATAATTTTAGCGAATAAGTCATTTTTAGTAATTTCGCGAAGATTTGTTTTCGCAATTGACTTTTCCGAGAATTTTCGCGCGGATAAATTTTCGCAAATATGGATAAAATACGTAAAATACGTGAAAATTAATCTTCCTGAAGCTTAATCAACTTAACTTCAAAACAAATAAAAATCTTGTTTTATAAAATTTCAAATTTCTAAAAAGTTAAAAGGGATATAAATATTAGTAATGTTGGTTGTAATTGACAAAACCAATTAAATTCAAAATATAATTTCCTTGCAACAGCTTTTTGTACCTTTTTTACCAAAGTAAACTAAAAGTTATCAGTACTTCTATACTAGACAGGTAGCGTTTAGTACTTTGCTAGTCTTAGTAGTAGAAACGTTTACAAAAAATGAGCCTGTTTTTTAGTTCCAAAGGCTGAAAACACGCAGATAAGAAAATAATGAATTCTTTTCTTCTTGGAATGTTTTGCTGTTTTTGTCTTTAGAATTATCGCACCAATTGCCATCGGTAGCATATATTCTTGGTCTCTCACAAACATCAAAGACGTATCATTGAATACTGATCCGATAGGATTTCCATGCAATCACTACTTTTCGTTTTTTGTTTTGTCGCTTTTGTTTACATCCAATGGCATCTTTGCTTCAACACTTTCACCAGCATTGAACAAAAAAAGAGTAATCCAATTGGAATCAGATCCTGAACAAGATTGCAGTATGATACATACTTAAACAGATACCGAGAATTGACGAACAAACTCAAGTAAGATCTCCGTCATTGATGTTACTCTCCATCCATGCACATTCTGAATAACATTGTGTAATATCCAGACCACTCAGAAGGCCAAGGTAGAAAAAATTATACCCACTTTATTGCAACAATATAGACAACCTGTTAATAAATAATTACTTTTTAACCATTGAATACATTTTTGAAGGCAAAATTTTACATATTATGTAGATATTTTTTAGTATTCTTTTTTAAACTACTGTCTGCAAGATATAATACGTATCAGTAAAATCAAAAGTTTGTTTTGATGAGAAAGCAAAGACCAAACGAGGGGCTGTATTTGTTGAAAATGCGACACCAAATAGCATAAAGAAGTTGATTAATACCTGAAAAAAAGATTTCAAAGTCATTGTTGTTGCCT
The DNA here is from genome assembly GCA_030067915.1 of Hydractinia echinata. NCBI lineage: Eukaryota > Metazoa > Cnidaria > Hydrozoa > Anthoathecata > Hydractiniidae > Hydractinia > Hydractinia echinata. Next base: position 915,974 of record JASGCC010000060.1, read on the forward strand.
TGTTGTCTAGCATTACGTAGAAAATAGGTAGGTAGGTAAGTGCTTATGTAAAATAAGATATGGATATAAAATATTTGTAAGATATTTGGAAAATATCATTTCGGGCATACAACTTGATTATAAATAAAATAACCAGAAGCTTAATCATTGTGAAAATCAGAGGGATGTAAAACGATTTTCTTTAAAAACTATATATTCGTCTACACATTCCAGTAGACATCATCAGAGTGTATATTTTACAAATTAAAAGTTAAAATGTTACAGTAAGTAAGCGTTACTATGGATACATATATATTATATAAAAACAGTAATAAAAAATAACGACCTAATTCAACAATTTCAATGGCACTGATTGTTCTTGAACATTCAAGGTTGGTTTAACGTGCTTAATATGTAATGCTTCTGCCAATTTTCTTTTGAATTTGTTGTTTCTATAGCCACCAGACAGAATTTCGAAATCGTCTATGGTGACACTTTGGTGGCCAGACTTCTGTGCATGTTCAAGCAAATGTGACTTTTTATCACGTCCATGGTGGTCCGTGATGCGTTCTGCAAATCTTCTACCTACTTCTCCTATATACGTAGCTTCACAATTTTGATCAGGACATGTGGCTTTATATATCAAGTCATGTTTGTGTTTTTTCTCAATCTTATCTTTAACATTGAATTTCGAACTTAGTTTTGTTCCTGTGTAGATAATTTTGCACGTATTGTTTGCAGGTACAACATTTTTCAAAGTGTTACGTAATGACTTTATAGTCGTTTCTCCTAATTTTCCTTTATATGGTAACATCAAAAATTTGTAAGATACCTTTCTGTCGCTGTTAGTTATATTTGGGTGTCAAATACGATTTCAAAGATGATTTAAGATGTTGTTTTTGTCCTCGTTGTTTATAAACTTTTCTCCCGCTATAACCTCGACTTTCGTGTAAGTCACTAAAAAAAATATGAAATCCCTCAAATACACAATAGGCTAGTTACGTGGTCGGAGTCGTTTTTCAAAATGGCAGCACGCTATAAACAAACACGAGAGCTTTTTTATTCAGCTGCCACACAAAAAAATGAATGAATCGCATTATTAATGTATCAATTTACAACTCCAAAGCGTCGAAATATTTTAGTTTGCTAGCTAACTAGCTATTTAACATGTTTAGCATCTTTTAAGTTACATTAGAGAGTTACTTGTTGATGCGGACAGGGGCGGATTTCGCTATGGTGTTGAAGGTGTAAATACACCAGTAAAAAATCAGCTCCAAAAGTTAAGGTGTATGTCTGTAAGCCTTTTTTCTAAATTTTACGTCTGAGGTCTGAATAAATTAGGATAACACCTGCGCGCACCGCCCAGGGCGGATAAAACTGGTTTTTGGAGTCCCCGCCTCTTCGCGCCCGAGTTCGTCTTGTTTCTGTCAAAAAATACAAATCATCGCTTTTTCGTCCTGCAAAATATTTGATCATTTCTAATGGTGTAAGCTGACATTCTGGCTGGGCAAAAATGTGTGTAGTATATTTCCCTGGTGCAGCCAACTGGTGTAAAATTCAAACAGCAGAACGATCCAGGACTAACATTCATGTGTGCAGTGCGTAGACTTTGATAATTCCAGTAAAGAGGCAGAAGCGTAATCTTTGTGAACCTTCATAATCGTCGTCGCAAACTTTCAAACTTACTTGGAATACGTTTGTTGACATTATTACTTTGCAATATCATATTTTTATATATTCGGATATTGTTGTCGAGTTGTGATGCATATTTCAATGTGCGTGTAACTAGTTATTGAAGTGTTGGTAGCTATTTATATATTTGGGTAGTTAAAGAGACAATGAAAGGAATATAAACACAGATTGGTAGCTATTTATATATTTGGGTAGTTAAAGAGACAATGAAAGGAATATAAACACAGATTGGTAGCTATTTATATATTTGGGTAGTTAAAGAGACAATGAAAGGAATATAAATACAGATTGGTAGCTATTTATATATTTGGGTAGTGAAAGAGACAATGAAAGGAATATAAACACAGATTGGTAGCTATTTATATATTTGGGTAGTGAAAGAGACAATGAAAGGAATATAAACACAGATTGGTAGCTATTTATATATTTGGGTAGTGAAAGAGACAATGAAAGGAATATAAACACAGATTGGTAGCTATTTATATATTTGGGTAGTTAAAGAGACAATGAAAGGAATATAAACACAGATTGGTAGTTATTTATATATTTGGGTAGTTAAAGAGACAAGAAAGGAATATAAACACAGATTGGTAGCTATTTATATATTTGGGTAGTTAAAGAGACAAGAAAGGAATATAAACACAGATTGGTAGCTATTTATATATTTGGGTAGTTAAAGAGACAATGAAAGGATTATAAACACAGATTGGTAGCTATTTATATATTTGGGTAGTGAAAGAGACAATGAAAGGAATATAAACACAGATTGGTAGCTATTTATATATTTGGGTAGTTAAAGAGACAAGAAAGGAATATAAACACAGATTGGTAGCTATTTATATATTTGGGTAGTTAAAGAGACAATGAAAGCAATATAAACACAGATTTGTAGCTATTTATATATTTGGGTAGTGAAAGAGACAATGAAAGGAATATAAACACAGATTGGTAGTTATTTATATATTTGGGTAGTTAAAGAGACAATGAAAGGAATATAAACACAGATTGGTAGCTATTTATATATTTGTGTAGTAAAAGAGACAAGAAAGGAATATAAACACAGATTGGTAGCTATTTATATATTTGGGTAGTTAAAGAGACAAGAAAGGAATATAAACACAGATTGGTAGCTATTTATATATTTGGGTAGTGAAAGAGACAATGAAAGGAATATAAACACAGATTGGTAGCTATTAATATGTTTGGGTAGTGAAAGAGACAACGAAAGGAATATAAACGCAGATATAAATTGGACTCGTCGTCGGTACGTCCACCACGGTCAATCTCGTCGTCGGACGAATGGAAATTCAGCAAGATTTAAGTGGTTTTATAATCTGGAATCGTTGCATCAGTATTTTATTTTCTACCTTATCTGATTTCAACGATGTCCACAACTCCTACTCAGGACGTTAGTGATCCGAATAAAGAAACAGAAGGTCCCCTCAACCAGAGTGGTGAAGTCGAAGGTTCACATGTGAACCACAGTAGTCACAGTCTGTTCATGTGAAAAGAAATCGAAAAAGCAAAAACGTAACAAAAATAAAAATAAAAAAAGAGAAAACGCAAGGAAGAATTATCTCTAAATGAAGCCAGGTCGCCCTTACCATCATCTGAAGAGAGGGAACCAGATGATGACGAACCCTGTGTTAGAAAGATCAGGGTAGGTGATATTGAACGTTTTCACAAGTCAGCGAAAGAAAAAGAAGAACCTGGGGAAAAGGGCTTAATGAGTGTATCCTTAAAAATTCTATACCAAAAAACGTAGACAAAGTTCTACAGTTGGACGACTTCATTGAGCCGTATTCAATTACGACGGTGAAGTCCATTGATTTTGTTTAAAAAAATATGAAATAAGAAAATTGTTTCCTTCTCACCTTCAAACCCCATCTGTTGCACAAATCTGCTGTATTTTTACTTCATAACAATAAAGAAAATTATTTGGATATAATTTCCAACGGCAACATTTTTGTAGGAAATAGTAATGAGAGAAAAGAGAACCTCTAGATTCGAATACCCAAACAAATTTCTAGCCGTTTCTTTACTTAAGCATAATGTAATAATTTTGGTAAAAGAAATTAAAAAAGATGATTTGAAAACAATTTCGTTGCATTTCAATGCGTTTTTCGGAAATCTAGAAGCGCCAACTTTCAAACTCTTCCTTTTACACTAAATTTAAGCCCCTCATCCTAAAAAAAAAGAAAGAAAAAAGAGCAGAATTTCTTCCTACGTCACTGCTTTGGCATGCTTAGTGATAAGCGATTATGCTGTTTATTTGAGTGTTGTATAGTGTGCACCCACTCCCTCTCAATTCCTAAGGTTCAATCCAGAATTGGAACTGCTTTATTTGTAAGAGATTTGTAAGAAATAAGAAAAATTGGCGAAAAATTTAGTTACTTTTTGCCGAGGAATCTCAAAGTTAGTGATTTATTTCTTCTTTAATCATCAACTACAAGAACACTAAGTTTTTTCATTCCTCTTCAGTGCTACGATCATTTCTTGGATAACCCGCACTGTAAGCGGTGCAATGTATAATAACGTAGCTAATTACATGATTTCGACCAATGAATTTGATTGATTCACCACCATTTTGAATTTGTTCGCGCAGTTTTGTTTCCAGTAGACATTGGGCTGATTAAACGCACGCTAAGTACGCCTTTAAATAAGAAACAGCTTAGCTGTTAGTTGTCAGTAATTACGAACCACAAACAAGGTGTGGGTTGGCCAGCATGTTTACCAAAATGTGCTTACTGCATGCTCTTTTAAAAAATACACAATTTCTGTCTCATAATTCGAAGAAACTAGGCCCTGTTTGTATGCAAACAAAATTAGCTTTTTAGCGCTGTATGAAATGAAAATAACTTTCTTTAATGCTTTTCAGGATAAACATTACCCCAGACATTAAACTATAAATAATAACTGGAAACCTAGTGCACCAGCTGTGTAACATTACTGCGTCATGTTTCTACAAATAAACAAACCAATCTTAAGTTGGTTTTTTTTCTCACGTCAGTTATTCCTTCTCGCTGAGTTATATACATATATTATCTATAGAGAAGCACCAACACCTACGAACAGTGGGAATAGAAGTGAAGATGCTAGCGGCTACTTCAAACATAAATAAATAAATAAAAATCTATATTTTAAAAGGATTTAAAAAATTAACAAGTAAATAAATAGATAAAACTTTACGTGTGTTATGTTTTGGATTTTGTTCTCCGAAGTTTATCTTTGAAACTCCCCAAAGCTGTGTGGCTTTGCTTCACAAGCCTGTCCTTTTTCGACTTTAAGGCCGCCATTTTATCGGTCGGAGAAACCGTTTCGTCGTTATTTTTCGACGTTGCGTTAGGATTATCATCAACGTCACATACTGTCGGCTGATAAATTTGATAGTTCGTTGCCGTGTTTTCATCGTAAAGCAGCGAATGATATGACGACGATCTTGACCGACATGACGTACAAGACGAGCAATCTTTGTACGACAGACGTGGAAACCACTCATCCGTGTCTTCTTCGACGTCTTTGCTGATACCTTCAGTCGAAATAAATCTTTTTTCAATCTTCGCCATGTTTTCTTTCAGTTTCATGTTTTGTAATTCGCACAAACTGACAGCTTTGCGAAACATAGCGTTCGCAAATTCTTTGTTCATTCGAACTGGTCGTATTTTCTGGTTTGTCTCTAATTCATCTAAAGAGGCTGATGTTTTTTCTTCAAGGTTGCCATGACTACCGAGTTGACGGGAGGAACCTAATGAATTAAACATATCTGAGTGTTTTATAGAATCTTCATGTAGTGAAATTGCTCGCTGTCCCCGTTGAAATAAATGTTTCGAAGTTCGTACGAAGTTGTCTAAATGAGACATGCTGCTAGCCTTTTCTAGTGGTTCCGGTAAATGACTTTTAGTCGGGGAGCTAGTAGCAGACAAGGATTCAATTTTTTTTTTGTTGGAAGATCTCTCATTATATTTAGTAACTTTGGAATCTGTTTCGCTGTTGGCGTCAATTAACCAATTTTCGGTATTTTCCGACGATATCTCATTTTCTCTATTATTAACGACGTCATCGGTTAAAGTGACGTCAACATCAGCTGTCGTTGTCGTGTTGAACAAGTCGTCGTTCACACTCAAATTGAGCAATAACTTTTCTCGATCCTGAAATTTCTTTATATCGATCACTTCTTCTGTTGCATTAAAGTCGATAAGTGTTTCTGTTTTCACGTCGAATTTCATTTTACTTGAAAAACTTTTAATATTCTTCTTCTCTTCTAGCTTCTGTTCAACGTTGCGTTCTTTCTGTGCGTGTAACTCTCTATGTTCATTAAGTGGTTCTCGTGTTTCGAAATCCTCACCACGTTCAATTAATTGTTGTGAGCCATGTGAAGTATTCTTAGCTACACCACAAAAACCATTTGTTTCGATACAACCGCCTTTATTCTTTAAGTCTGTATAATCGAGGCAACTACTATTGTTGTTTTTATCTCGATTATTCAAATCTTGTAATCTTATTGTATTGTTATTTAAACTTTCACAGCTTGATGTGTGACGACAAGGCGTAACTTCTCGTCTAAATGTTTGTTCAATAAATCCAGTTCTCAACTTTTTGAAGTCTTCTTTAATATTCGCATCACCGTTGTCTTGTAAATTAAGTTGATTCACAAGCGCGTCCTGCGAATTAATTGTGTTAAAAGTTTTATAGCTTTGCGTCTCGTTAATCGATGAATTGTCCCAGCCCTTATTATTATTTAATTGATGTTCACTCGAGTGTAATAAAAAGCCATTTGAAAAATCAGCTGAGTCGGTTTTTAATTGTCTCTCTCCATCCTGTGTCACCGGCACATGATAATTGACGTCATATGATGTATGGGCTGTTAAATCTTTTTTTATCTCGCGTGAACCGCTTTGTTTTGATTCAATACTAGCTGCCATGTTTACTATGATGTCATCGTCATTAATTACGTCATTATTGATGTTTTTTTCTAAGTGGATCAAGCCGTCGTGATTACCAGATATATAAATTTCATGAACTTTAAATGGAATATTTGTTTGGCTTCTGTACGCAGAATACAGATCTTGACCCGACGGGAAGTTCGTCACGCTATGCCGCTTATTTCGTCTCCCAGGCGGCTTTAATGCGTCGTCACTTTGTGTCGATAGCGCTACAGATGGTAAACTATGACGACGTTGTCTTCGTTTATTTTTACTAGGTTTTGGAACTTGTAGCAAATGTTCAGCTGAAATACACGGCATCGACACTCGACGTGGTTGATCCGTCGGCTTTTTAACGTCGAGAAATGATTGCATTGATGGCGCAGAGCAGCGACGAATCTTTATTCTACAAATTTCAAGAGTTTCGTTTAAAACTTTATTTAGGTTATCTGCGATATGTGACGGACGCCGTGCTGGTGGCGTCCCTGGTGACGGCGGTTTGACTTCGATCATCGGTATATCATTCATAGAATGGCGGCGTTGCTGAGAATGTACGGGGAGATCCAAATTTAGCATTTTCTTGATATTGGTGTTTAAATTTGGTATTAAATTTTCTAAACCATTCAGAATGAAGGTCGCGTCGCTGGATGGAAGACTTGGTCGCCGCATAAATGGACCTTCTTTAAACGATAACATCTTGCGAAAGGTCGCAAACAAACCTATAAATAATTGGAAACAATATGAAAGACACGTGTCACGTTGTATAAATAACAATAAAATTGGTAAGCAATAATACCACGAAAATGGTAGCCTATATATATTCGGAAAGGGTGAAATATCTCAGTGTTTTATGTAGTAACTAGTGGTTTTCTGAAAGAAGTTATTAAAATTTATTATAAACGTATCAATAAGATATGAAAGCCCTTAGAACAAAGCTGATCGTAAAACTTCATATCTCCAGACCAGTTTATTTCAGGAAGCAGTAATGGCCGAGTGGTCATTGTGATCTGGAAAGGAATGGCGTATGGTGTAGTTGTAAAACTCAAATCTCTCGAACCGCTACACTGGGTTCATTCGCCTGATAATATTCGCCTGTCAGGAGATATTGATGGCTATCATGAGATATTTCGTTCTAATACAAATTGGGGAAAAAGAAGCTCCCTTTCCTCATAGTGGCCCAGCCACTGTGTTTTGACTTCATTACAGCCTTTGGAACGATTAACAAAAGTTTGGGCTAAATAGCTTACACGTTTAATTAAAGATTTGCGTTAGGTATTGATTCTCGATATATAAAAACAATGCTCTGTTTTACGGAAAGTGGAAAAACAAACAATTATGGTACTTTACGAAACGTGGAAAAACAAAAAAAACAATTGTGCTTCATTTTACGGAACGTGGAAAAACAAAAAAACAATTGTGCTTCATTTTACGGAACGTGGAAAAACAAACAATTAATAGTGTTTTATTTTACGGAACGTGGAAAAACATAATAATAATGGTGTTCATTACTTTAAACCTGAACCTGAACCTGAACCTAGGACAAACCCACATTTTTGTAAATATTAATAGTTTTTTTAATTTGTTCATGTCGTTTCCAAATTATTTTCTTTAAACTGGTCAAGAGCATCCATAATGTACGCAAGTGCATTTTTTTGAAAAGTTTTGAAAAAAGAATTTTCAAATATTTCATAGCTTACAATATATATAAACGTTCCATTGACACAGGTAATGTAAACTTCTTTTAATAATCAATGTATTGATGATCATGTTACACCACGTTACAGATTTCCTGGGACCAACCAAAAAACAACAAGCCTTGACGCAAAAGAAACAAAGTAAAATAAAAGACAGAAAAGTCACAACTCCAATATTTCTAAGTATTTTCTTTTGTCAACCCAACAAGTAACGACCTTCTCCCAAAATTCTTAACGATTGACAGCAAGTTCTTGATACGAGCTTATTGTTAGGTACGTATATCATAAGATAGATCAGCAAGTATTGAAAGATTTTTTTCTTTACCAGATGAAGATATTATACAACCTCCCTCTGTAATTGTATAAGTAAATGTCCACGAAATATTGGTTCAGCTATAAAACATACCATAACATCAGTAAATTGGTACCAGTACGTCTTCTCAAGACGAACCTTTCTCATCATTCCACCTCATCCTGAAGCACGTATAACTTAAGCTGCAGATACAATAACACACGTAAAACGCTTATACTTTAATTACCCCCTGGTAGACTCACAACAAATGACAGTTATTGTAGCTATACATTGTTTTCACGGGAGGTCATTCCACAAAACTTCATTAACGAATAAATAGGCTTTGTTCTGTGACCTCTTCCTCCCTGTGCCTATTTTGGTGGTGTTTTCTTTTGTTTTTGTTTGTTTGTTTGTTTTTTTTTTGGAGGAGGAGAAAGATTCACAGTTTAATTTCAATGGTCGAAAATATGGAATAAATCAACAACATTCTAGCCACCCGTATTCTGTCAAAAATAGTTGTCCAATTGCTGATATGTAGGATATGCATATGTAGGCTGGGTCGAGCCCATGAATTTTAGATTCTCTCTCTTTCTCTATCTCGAGCTCGCATGCGACGGAATAATATGTTTGAGATTGGTGAAGTTCATGATAAAGAGAGGGAACGAGGTTGACAGTGACAGGAAGGGACCAAGGTGTGTGCAGCAGACAGAGAGTATGTACTGTACACTACCCTGTGAGTGAGCCAAAAATGGTAGCTGCGGGTAGCGAAGGGCGATTTCTCGTGAATTTTTTTACCGACTAACGACTATCTATGTAACAGACAGAGAGCATGTGCTGTACACTACTCTGTGTGTGAGCCGAAGATGGTAGCTGCTGGTAGCGAAGGGCGAATTTTCGTGAATTTTTTCACCGACTAACGACTATCTTAAGAATATTAAAAGTCATCTTTTAATTTTATTATTTTCGGGAACCTCTAATGAACCTTTTGGACATTAAGGAAGTCCTTCTCGAAGTTAAGTTTGAAAGGAGAATTAGAGGCAAATGCCCTGAGAATACAAGAAATTTGACTCGATCATGCCAGCTTTACTATTTAATGCTATAGATGCACATACTAGTTTGCTAGACAACCGCAAGTTTGTTTATGAAACGTTTGTGCGAGTTCAAAGAAAACAATTCTTTATACGTGTTGACACAGATGGCCAGAAAACAAAAAAATCAAACACCTTTTATTTTATTTTTTGTTTTCTTGTTTGATGTTATACTTTTGTGTGAAGCTCGTTGAGCTACGAACCAAATCTACGGCAACCAAATCTTTCTGATTACCTTACGGCGAAACAACAACGATAAAGCTTCGAGGACACTTTTATGCGATTGAAACAAAAACACGATTTGTTGTAAGCGCATGAAAATGTTTTGTGAAGGTTAAGCGATCTAAGACTGTATTTTTAATGTTGTAAATTTACAACTTTTAAATTAAGATATCAGTGTTACTCTTGATCCAGCGTTTTGATCAAAAATGGTTTGTTCTAATTTTTTTGCTTTGGACACGCCTATACATAACATCAAAATATGCACAACAGAAATTTGAAAAGGGATACAGGCAAAGCTGCTTTAAATTTCTTGTCAATCTCGCCGTATTTTGTCTTCTCATACTCTAACTGGTTGTGAAAATCACTTTACAAAATCACTGATAAGACTGCACGATACAACGATATACCAGATATATGACGGTGAAAGAAATAACGTGGATTTCTTAGCCGCTACACACGACGTGCAACGGAAAGTCTCCAGTCTAATTGTATGAATAAAAATACACATATATTTGCACCAACACTGAGGCGAGTTAACAAGTCGAAGTGTAAATTAGTGCGTTAACCATCTCGTGCCCAGCCTCTTTCTTACTAAGTCTTTTTATTACTGCTTTAAATACCATAAATGATTGTTTACTCTCTCTTAAACTGGTGTATCAATGTTGCCACTCAGTCAAATCACGTGATAAATACCGTGTGAGCATGCGCGTAAACGTTTAGGAGGGACTGTTTCTTTCAACCAGAAAATTTGAATAAAGTTTTCAATTTTCCAAACTTTATTAAGCACTCTCAGAATGCTGTTTTTATTTTATACTTATCTATGACAAGGTATTTCATTTTTAGCAGTTCTAAATCAGACTCAAAAAAATGTTTTGGATATTTTCGTTTTATTTAGAAGTTTTTCATCTGAACATTTTTATAAAATTGTTGTTATATAGTGTGTCTAAACGAAGATTTGACATTCCCTGTTTTTTTTAAAAAAAACCTTTCAACAAATACAAAGCAAAGAAATTGACCTACCTACCCTCTGAGAGAATATTTTCTATAGCGGGCGCGTAACAAATACAAAGCAAAGAAACTGACCTACCTACCCTCTGAGAGAATATTTTCTATAGTGGGCGCGTAACATGAAAAAAAATCTTTTTAATCTTTTCTTTGTTTTCATTTCTTTGTTCTTAAAAAATTGATAATTTTTTTTATCGTTTTATTGTTTGAAAAGTATTTATCGTCTTCATATGCGCACTCTCCACCTGTGAGATTTTATTCAACACAATTTTTTAGTTAATTCATAAAATTGGGAGCTCCGCAACGGAGAGTAAAGTTTTTTTTATATTTTCATGGATTTTATTCAAAATATAGAATTCACAAAAATAAACAGTCTGTTTTCTGTGCACCTGCTGGCACTTTGTTGATATTAAAGTCATGTACAAATGTATTGTTTTCTGGCTACTAGTAAATTAACTACCTTTCAGTCTGTGAAGGCCCAAACACACGACACAACTTTTGACGTCCACGCTTTTTTAGAAACACCAGTAAAATCTAACTCTAGTCTTCTTATTTTTCCAGGCTGATTTGTTCTCATATATTAAAAAAAATAATCTTAAAATATTTTTGAAATTTATGTTTGATGAAAAATTGGTGTTTTTTTGTTACTATCGAAACTATATGATTATGTTAAGAACAACTGAACTAAAGAAAGGACATGGGCACAAGCAATCGTTACCTGGAGAGAATATACATCCTGAATTGCCTTTATCTTAGGTTGCGAAAACAATAATTTAAAACTAAATTATAATTTTTTTTGGTTTAACTTTGATAACTTTTCAATTTTAACCCTATTATGCCTGAGCTTTTTTGGTTCTTGTGACCCTGGGGAGCTTAAAGTGGCCGCGGGTCATAAATCCTGAAGCACTAATGCTTAAGTGGTGAAACTTGGCACAGTTGTAGAATGTCTTAGAACAAACTCATTCCAGGTTTGATGATATCATAGGGATCAGAAATGACGTCATCTAAATGTTCTGCGAAATAAAATAAAAGTCTGCATTATATACACCTTTTCTTTTACGGAATCTATAATAAAAGTCAGGAAAAGTCACCAAATTTTAGAATTCAAAGTCATCCACAAAAAGAGATATGCTTAATTGAAATTGCAAAATTAAAAATTGTATTTCAATGGGATAAAAATTGCGCATGCTAGGTACGTCTAAAAAGAATCGTTCGCAACTTATCGCGAACATCTGTGTGCGTGGCGTCAAAGCACGAATTTCTAAATTTATCAAAATATTGAAGATAACCTTAAATAAAATAAAAACCAGCTATTTTTTTAAGTTTTTAAAAAACATTACGAAATTTCTGTCTCGAACACCGTCTGTCTGGAACACACATGTTGGTTCCTTTCTCTAACTTTCTAAGTTAATCTTCTCTTTATCTCAACTCCCACTACCTCGAAATAATTTTCCACTACCTTGCAAGTTCAAAACAGAATCTGCTGCGCACTTTCTCATTTGGTCGTGCGTGTTACAGCAGGTTGAATAATTATTTGGGTAAAGCTTCGTTCACATTTTCATTTTTTAGAGGGCGTCAAAAGGAGGTAACAGGATGGCAAGTCAATTTTCATTTTCCCCCTTTTTTACTAAACTTTAAGTTTTCAAGTTTTCCAGGTTGTTGGTGCCTCTGAATTAGAAACCTTGGGCACATAACAACGTCACAGTATTAAATTAATTTTACGTTTTATTACCCCACTGTTGAGTATTTTCGAATGTTTACGTTTATTCGAACGTTCTCGGAAAATTTGATTGGTTTTTTTTTTCACGTGACCAGTCTATATGACGCCGTATTAACCGACATCAAAACAAAAACAAAACAAGGAAAGTGGTAGAAAAATGTCAATTACTCCTTGTTTTCGTCTGGTAGACGATAGTTTATTTGACGATTTAAATGAAATAGACAAATTCATAGCAGGACAACAGTCAAAAGCTACAAAATATAGGCAGAAAAGTGGCAAATCATTCAGTAAGAAAAACATCGATTGGAAAGCTTTTGGATGCAAATGTCCCCGAAGTTTATGTAGCGCAACACAGTGGTCACAAAAATATTGATTCGTTAAGAAATTACAAATCAGCTAGTACCACTCACTGTTACAAAATGTCAAACATCTTGAGCTCAAATAATAACCAACTTGACGTACATAACCAATCGACAGCTTTTAATACTTCCAGTTTCACGCAGTCTTCAACCCTCTCTTTATTTTTTTCCGGAGGAAATTTTAACACTCCACCAGCGAAACGACAAAGAATTGAATTTTAAAACTGTTTTGAAATATTCTATTTTTAGAAGTTGTATTGTATTGTTTATTTTTGAACGAGTTGTGGATCGAATGTATGTGTACGTTCGAAATAGTTACATGGTTTCCACCTAAACCTTGTTTTTGGTAAAGACCCCTGGACTCTAAAACCCTTTTTTTCATTAATGATTATGAAATAATCAGTGGGGTAATAAATGACTTATTAACCTTATTAGCCTGTCTATACGGGAAAATATAGACCTCTGTCACTCGCATGGACCTCACTGCGTTCGGTCCATGACGTCATGACCTCGGTCTATATTTTCCCGTATAGACCGGCTAAACGGTTAATAAGCCATTAGTATACAATTTAACAAATAAGTAAAAACATTAGGAAATAAAGCTTCTTTAAATTTCGTTGCAAAATTTTAAATCTAAGATTTTTCGACACTTAGTTGTGATATTATATTGCTAAGCAACGACATTCTTAAGCATTATTTAAAACTCGTCGATTACTTACGGTTCACTTTACACCGACCGCGCCGTGTACTTTACACCGACCGTGCTGTGTACTTTACACCGACCGCGCCGTGTATTTAACACCGACCGTGGCTGTGTACTTTACACCGACCGTGCCGTTTAATTAAAAAGGGAAGTGCGGTTCGCTTTACACCGGCCGTGTAGTTCTCTTTACACGAGCCGTGGCGTTATTTAAAATTTATTTGGTCAAGGTCTTGTAGACAACAACAAACGCCGTGAGATTTCACACTGCTTTGCATCAAATATAAAATAACTTAATACCCAATCCCTTTCATTTACAACATTACGCTAAGTTTGACTCCACGAACGAAATAATATACTTTTTGAATGTCTTTCTACAAAGAACAAAGAAACTTTTAAAGAAAGCTTTTTGAAATATTTTGTACTTTGTTTGTTATTGAAAACTATATATAATTTAATAGGAAGCATAGAGGAAAGACAAAAAAATACTACATAATAATAAACACAGTGACCAGTATGTAGAGCGCTTAACAAAATTATCCAACAGATTTAAAACATATTTCAGTAAATAAGATGTCTACACGTGTGTGACACATCGCTAGATGCAGAAACCAAAATTAATTTTCGAGTACCGGCTTCGTATGCATGCCATCCACGGTGCTGCACTATTTCATCTTTCATAAGTCTCGTTAGGCACCAAACGTTCACTTAATACATGGGAACGGTTCACGGTATCGAATGAAAGTAAGCCATGGGTAGATTTAAATTCACGACAGGACCAATCGCACTTATCCACATTAATAGATAGTTACTAAAAGTGAAAAAGAAATACAAACAAAACTGAAGGGGGAAATTTCATAAATAAAATAAGTTTAAATGAATTTTAATCACTAAATCCAATACGTGGAGAGGGTTGTATTGAAAGAAATCATTTTTAAGGCGAAACCCTTTTCTAGGGCTCTCCCAAGTCTAGCTTCATCTGTTCCGTTACTCCATTTTTCAAATCCAGGAGGGTTAATAGCAAAGGGTCGTTTTAAAAACCACGAAATATATCGTTTTAAACAGAGATTAAAAATGCAGCGCAAGAAAAACACCATATCAACACTCACGTTGAGTGTTGATATGGTAATTTGACTTACTTTTGAAACAAAAATAATGCCAACTAGGGCCGTCGTAACAAGCTCTTGCATAACATCAGGACCGTCGTGTGGCGGGGGCAACAATTTCCAACATACCTGTTCGTTGTCGACAAAGCTTTCATGAAATTTGACGTGTGACATGGGTGTAATTGATAGCACGGTATCTGCAAATATGGATGCTCCTAAAATATATATAGAAAAACAGTTTCGTGCATCCCTGCCTGCCTGTTACCATAAAGTAATGAAATTTACTTGAACGAGTTTTATTACTATGATTACAGGTGCGATTAGAATGGCGTTCTCGTTTACAAAATTGGCCCACAGACAAAGACAGCGAGTATTATGATTTAGATGAGAAAGCAATTCAAAAATCAAAATGTGTCCTCGGAACGCTAAATTGAAGTTTAGTTTAAATAAACAGAGTGATATCAAGCGACAGTCAATACATAAATGCAGATTATTAACTATTATAAAAATTATGTGTAAGATATATATCTTGAGGTTGTGTATGTAAAACGTTGAATATTTAACGGAGTAAAAATGTGATATAGAAATACTACTGATAAAAACACGCAGAAAAAGCGAATATAACTTTCTCTTCCCTAAATTTTGTATGTTTGGCTCGTTTTGACAGTAGCCATATTTGTTTTGATTTTAGTTCACATTATTGTTTTTTCATAATCAATTTTTGGCGCGTTTTTTTTTTAAACGGGCTTTCATGAAAAATTATTGACAACGTCGCTGCGATGCACTTTACGTTTTACACCAGTCGTCAAATTTAAGAGATATATTACGATTTGTATACACGTAATTTTTTAAACCAACCACTTCATAAGCAACTGTTCTAACATCATGTCTAAGCAACTTTAGTTTAAACAATATTGGACATAAGCAACAAATTATTTGCAGGCTGCGATTTTGTTTTACTGGGTTACCTTAATTTAAGTTCTTTTTGTTTTTATTGCAGGATTATGAGTTGCATGTATATAAGTTGGTTGTAAAAAAATACGTATAACTTTGAAGCAGCACCGTTTTTTCAACCCGAAAATATTGCAAGTCGAGTTTACAACAAAACACAATAAAACATATTACTTGTTGAGTGATGAATGACCACCTCTCTTTCAAAGCGTGCTTCTGTTGTTCAGGAACAAGCTGCCATATTTCCTCAAGCGTTTTTATTCTTCCATCTATAACATAAGACGCTAATATAACACATGAACAACTTCCGCAAGAGAAGATCTTTTCAAGACATAACAATTTTGACTTCGAAACGAATTGAGACAGGAGCTTCAGTAACACAACAACAGGGAACAGATCAATTTTTTAACTGTAAAAAATTTTCTTGTACATTTTATTCCTGAATGATGTGTTACTTTAAACACGAAATATAGATTTTAACATTTTAATCTCTGAAATTTATCCTAGTAAAAATGGCTACCTCATTCGGACTATCCTTTTTACTTAAGATCAAAATATCCAATGCAACAAAAAAGAAGAAAGCTTATTTCTAGGAATCAACCACTTTTGTGCACCAACCTGTCGAAGTTGCTGTAAAATACATGACTGGAACATTGTAGCTATCGCTGTATACAATATGATGCTTGAAATTTACCACGTCTGAATGTTTCACTGATACAGAAAACTATAAATATACATGCGGACATAACAAAACTTATTAAATTTTTTGAATGCAAACAAACATACAAAAATTCCAAACAGCAAGGGTTAGTGCATTTTTAAACAACGCTGTCTATATACGATATATTAAAACACAAAGAAATTTTGAAAAAAAATCGATTAATTGTCCATGGCTGCAGAACGCAGTAAAATGTATCACAACATATTTTTTTGTAATTGCAAGCCATTGTAAGTCAAGGAAATATATGACTAAAAACAAGTGAAATGACTAAAAACAAGTGCAATAACTGAAAAACTATTTTTAATCTTTTTAATAAGTGCACATCACAAATCATTATATGTTTAAACTTGAAATAGGCAGGCGCCAAAATATGAAAAGATCCATGATTTAAAAAAAATTAATGACTTTAAAAAATTATTTTTCATGACTTTTTGAATTCTCATAACATGTAGCCACTCTGTAGTACTATATGCTGCAATTTTTTTCTTAAAATGTAATGTCATTTCTTTGTGGAAAAATAAATTACTCATTTCTCCAACATACATTCAAGAATGTTTATCTAGCAGCAATATTTTAGATACAATTAATTTCACAGAATAAACAAGTCACTTACTTTATCTACCGGAACGTCTTCTTCATTCAAACTGTCATCCATTTCATCGTTCTCATGCACATTCTTGTCATCATCCATGGTAATGATTTTCGTTGTGTGTTTACATAAATACTTGCAAAATTCATCGTGCTGCGAAATTCAGAAAGATTGTTAAAAGGTGCATAGAAATAAAAAAAAATGCAAATAACCTGAGAGAGCTTAAAAATGTTATCAATATTTTAAGCTGCGGATAAGTACAAAACAAGCAGTTCTGGTTTCTTATAATGTTGTAAATCACCTTAAAACAACGAAACAGATTTAAGTAACACAGGAAATTTAAGATACTAGTCGTTAGCCCGTGGAAAAATCCACGGGTTCGCCCGTCGCAGCTAAGCTACCATTTTGCGTGACAGACGGACAGACAGACAGACGTATACGGGCATTATAATATAGATAGTTGACAGGTTAAATTGGCATCCTTGCTTATGTTCTTTTGAACATATCCATCAACAATACGCAGTAAAAAGTATATTGTGTGAATGTCTTTAAGAAACAATATAATACAAAATTTTCAGTCTCATAATCGATACAGGACGAATCCTGCAAATAACCAGGCAAACACACAATAACTCCCGTGGATTCGGTTGTCGCGACAAGTGCTCCCCATGTTTTAGACAGAGGATACCAAACATGAATCGTCTAGGTTTTGTCCTCAGCAACTATAGTTTCTAAAAGCTGATTATTTGTTTACTGATAATCTTTAATAAACATTTCACGATTTTCAAGGTCTGGCATAAATTAATATCTAAAATTTTAATTTTTCCCCTTAAAATCTAAAAAAGTAATCGCATATACCTTTGATGATTCCAATGTGAAGTTATCCTTCAACTCAGCACTTCGTTTGATAATTTGTTCACATTCTTTATCAAAACGTTCCCTTGTAATGCATCCATCCATGTAACTTCTTTTAATGCATGTGTAATTGCTGTTCAACTAAAACTTTACCTAGTACATTATATGACAAAGAGATTAGCACAAATTGATTCAAGCATTAAAATTTGATAATAAGCAACAACTGTATTGAAAACATGAAAAAGATGAAAGATAACAGACTGTAATTTTTTTTCTTTTGTATTTTCACAGTACACAGAAATAATCACTAATCTTCTGTCATTTTTATTATTGTTTTACCACGTGCGTGGCCCTCTGCAACATGTTTATAAGCATCTAAAGCATTATCGATAGTAAATACTCTGTCAATTAATGGCTTTATCTTCCCACTCTCAATTAGTGGCCTAATTTGGTCCAACATTAATGCATTGGGAGCGAAAAAACCCCATCTATAACTTCCCTTTCCAGATAATAGTTGTGTTAAATTGGATTGCAGAAATTTTTCACCAGATTTTAATAAACCCAATACCACGCCTTGTTCATCCATTTCAGGTAGTAAAGTAGGGCGAAGCGACACATAACTTGAAAATGACATGTCTCTCAAAAGTCCCTTAAAAAGTTCAAAGTGTTTTTCGTTCAGTGTATCGTATATAACATCAAACGGGCCACATGACTCAAGATCACGTAAGTAGTTTGTTGATGTATAATCGATCACATTCTTAATTCCAAGGTTATTTAAAACCTTAATACCATCTGTGGCACATGTTGTAAACACATCATGTCCAAAACTCTGACATAACTGCACAGCAAATGATCCAATACCTCCAGTACCACCAGGAATAAACACTTTTTTAGGTCTACCACTGATGGGCACTGCCCCTGAATTGATAAGTGCATTCCAAGTGGTACATCCAACATATGGGAAACTTGAAGCCTCTATATGTGTTAAATTACATGGTTTGAGTGACATCTCGCATTTATTTACAACCACATACTCTGCATGAGTTCCTTGCCCATCAATCCAACGTACACAAGAAACAGCGTCTCCAACTTTAAATCGCCGAAAACGTTTGCCACGTTTGATCACAATTCCAGAACAATCACGACCTAATATTAAAGGAAATTCTGGATGTTTTGACATTCCTCGGAAAACATTTATAGCTTTTCGACCATATCCACTGGTCATTTCAATATCAAACGGATTGATAGATGCAGCCATAACCTTAATTAAAGCCTGGTGAGCCCCTATTTCTTTGTCAGTTGGAGGTGATGTTGTTGCATTAAATTTTAGGTCATCAAGGCGATCAGCATATTCATTAAGTTCCACACATTTCATTTGACTGGGCAAGTCATATGCATTTGAAACCAAATTACATTTCAATACCCTTCTTGGCAAGTTAAAGTTTGTTAATTTCTTGCAAAACATTTGCCTAAATAATTAAAGACATAAAATTTAATAACTTTAACAAAAAGATTAATCCACAAAATATCAATCAAATACTGCAGAAAGTCGTGATGCCACAAAATAGAAGCGTTTTGCATTTTACAGTGTGAATTTGCCAGAATAACCTAGAAAAATTATTTAACCAAGAATGACATGGACATATTCTAACGAAAGATTAAATGCTGTTTTTTACAATTCATTCCAACCACTGCAGCAACATGGCACCCACCTGGGTTGTAGGGAGCAGAGACCCTTGTCGTATTCCCATGGGGGGGAGAACGTGGTGGCATTGTTCCTTCAAAATAACGCCTTTGATGGTTTGTTTTTGCCTTCAAACAAGTTAAAATATTATTTGAACATTATGTAATAATTATTTACACATTGAACTTGCCATATTAAACATATTTAAATATATTTTTATTTATTATAAAGATGAAGCTTCGTAAAGAATAAAATATTTTTATTACATATGTATATATACGTGTTTTATATTACTAAATTAAAAAACCCATGTATTGTGACAAAATATATTTTGGCTAACATCAGTTGTAAAAGAATAAAAACAAGTTACATCTTTTATGTAAAATTGGGCAAACAATATACGCTTGAGCGACTAACAGAAAAGCATTGCTATATAAATATGTATAGAATAACAATAAAAAATTTTATTCCTGTGGGTATACATAGCTAAAAGGGAATTATATGCATAGTTAAAATTACCAATATTTTAACATATAAACAATTAAAAATGGTTATGAACAGAATTTTTACAATAAAAAATCGATTGACAATTAAAAGCATGGCAAACTAGCGAAAGAACAATTAAACCGATCAACGATTAAAATAAAGACACTGTGACGGGGAGAAAGCTGGGAGAAAGAAAATGAATCAATCAATGAATAAGAAATAGACATTTAAGACACAGTTACGAATATATAAAACAGTCCCAACCCATTCCAGCTGGACTAGACATTCCAGCATGTACTTAATTGCACACATAAAATCCAATATCGCTTGTGCAGAATAAACCTATTTCAATATCCATTTGGTTCCGCGAAATATGCATGCGAAAATGCAGAATAACATAAAAACGAGATTACAAATTTCGGGATGCTGGTTGTTTACATGCAAGCTTGAAGAATGTATCAACAAAATGTTGACTTTCACAGCTTTTAACTGGCAGTTTCACATAATCGTAGTTAACACAGTTATAAAGAGGGTTTTGGTAGTGGTAGTGTAATAAAAAAGTAAAAATATTGAAAATTTTAAGGGCGTATCTTTTGGTATGTTAGCTAGCTAAACCTAAAACCTAGACATGTTTTTAGAAGCATGTAAATACATTTTTATTTTAAGTAAATTTACAACTAAAAATCAATATACAGTTTACTAACGCTCAGTGGCACTTAATATTACTCTGATCAGTTCTAAAAATAAAAATTAGCTTGCTGGTATCTAGCCAAAGTATCCAAGCGCTAAGCTACAAACCTGGAAAAACATATTTCATTTTGAGCTCTCCAATCCCCCTAAATCAATGTTAAATATTGAATATGCTTGACTGATGCTAACAGAAGTACCGCAAAAACATGGAGTACTAGAGAAAGTAACATTGAGTACTTTGGGGGAAAGAGGAGGAGACAATAAAGAGATTAGATTTTAACATCAAGAATAATGAAACGGTCGCATTTTTTTCTTATAGCATTTTCACAAGTATTTTTTCCAGGGTTGTATAACTATAGCTTAGCTCCATGAGTAATCAACAAATCATTTTTCAACATTTGTTACGTAAAATGATATTAAAAATTAATATTCTCAAACTATCGACTGTTGTGATTATGTAAGTAAGTAAGTAAGTAATATATTTTATCAATAGTATATAAATAGTACAAATTTATAGACATGCCTATAAAAATAATAATAAAACACTATTAAAGGGAGATCAGTACAAAGCATAAAGCTTAAGACAAGGTACTAACCACCTTAATAAAAACCACAAACAAAAAATACAATTAACGTACAAAAAAAAAGAACAAGCACAGAGGACATCACATGGGACGTTAACACATACACAAAAAAAAACTATGATAAATTAATGAAAGATTTTTACAGGATATATAAAAAATTTAGAAGATACAGGTAGGTAGAAAAACATATGGAAAAAAAAAGAGAATAAGGGAGAAAAAGGAGAATATTTAACTGATAATTATATCAGTAGTTGTTAATAAAATATTTCTTAAAAACTGATTTAACCACAAAAATAGATTTACTAAGGAATCTAAAAGGGAGAATTGACTGTAATTCATTCCACGACTTAATAGAATGAAAACGAATAGATTTGAGTGTACTGTTGCACTTCCCCTGTCACTACTCCCTCTGACTGTCACTACTCTCTCAGACTGTCAATAACCATACATTTGTATCAAGCATTGTGATGGTTAACCTTAACACTTACAGTTTGTAAGTAATATAAATTGATAGAGCATAGAGCTTTTCATAAATCCCCATATAGAGGAAAAGTAAAGGCTTTTTTAAATGGCACCCAATTTTTTTAGGTTTTTATCCAAAAAAAGGAAAATAAAATAATATACTTTTTCTTATAAGAATGTCTGGATTTCAGCTGTAAACTCTCAGTCTCAATGTTCTTAAAAACCAGGTATTTTGTTTTCTTGTTTTGGTGAAGGGTCTCTTTAAGAGACAAGAGAGGAGTTGAACGTCCTCCACCATACCTTAGTTTAAAGGGGCGATTGTGGAAGTCCCATGAAATGCCACATAGTGATGGTGTCACTTTAAAAAACACCCAGTCCGGTCTGTGAACGGTTGGCGCTAGGAAGGGCATCCAGCTGTAAAACAATGCCAAAACTCTTTATTAATGGCCGTAAGAATAGTTGATCAGACAAACTGCGTAAACGGGGCTGGAACTCTAAGGAGTGAAGGTGTCGCGCACGGTAGGACAGATGTCAGGTGTGAGCATCGTCAGACCGTTACCCAGCTATCACATCACAAGGTAGATAACACTAGGTTGAGGATGGCTAGTGTAAATGTTGGTACTCTGAGAGGTAGAGCAGGTGAAGTAGTTGAAATGTTAGAACGTAGATCTGTTGATATGTGTTGTGTTCAGGAAGTCAGGTGGAGAGGAGCTTCAGTAAGATTTGTGGAAGGTAGGAGGGCAAGGTATAAGCTTTTTTGGATTGGTAATAGTGATGGATATGGAGGAGTTGGCATATTCGTTGCAGAGAAGTGGGTAGAAAAAGTAATAGATGTTATGCGTGTTAATAGTCGTATTATAGTGATAAAGTTTTTGATAGGTAATAGGATTGTCACTTTTCTGTCAGTTTATGCTCCACAGTGTGGACTCAGTGAGGAAGATAAAGATAAGTTTTATGATGAGTTAATAGCAGTCACATCAAAGTTTGGAGACACTGAACTTGTCATGGTGGGCGGCGACTTTAATGGTCATGTTGGGAAGTCATCTGAAGGTTATAGAGGTGTGCATGGAGGCTATGGATTTGGGAGCAGAAATAAGGAAGGGGAGAGATTGCTTGAGTTTGGAATGGCAACGGACATGGTGGTTTGCAACACATCATTCAGTAAGAGACAGAGTAGGCTGATAACATATGAGTCAGGTGGTTGTAAGACACAGATAGATTACTTCCTGGTTAGAAAGTCAGACAAGAAAGTGGTGAAGGACGTGAAAGTTATATCGGGGGAAGAGTGTGTTTCCCAGCATAGGTTGCTGGTTTGTGATATTATCTTGAAGAGTGTTAAAGAAGCCAAGGGAAAGTACAGGCCCCGTCGAAAAGTCTGGAAGCTGAAGGAAGAGATTGTAGCAAGACAATTTAGTGCAAAAGTTCAGCAGTTAGCCCACAATGGTCAATGTGATAGTGACAATGTTGAAAGTACTTGGACTACTTTGAAGAATTGTCTTCTAGAAGCTTCTGATGATACCTGTGGGTGGACGAAAGGACCAGCTAGACATAGACAGACCTGGTGGTGGAATAATGAGGTTGACCAGTGTATAAAGGAAAAGAGGAAACTTTGGAAAGAGTGGAAGTCAGGTGGTAGTAAAAATATTTACTTAGAAGCTAAGCGTCGTGCTCGTACAGCAGTGTATAAGGCAAAATCAGAAGCAGAGAGAAACAGATTTGCAGATGTGTTAAGAAGGGAAGACCAGCGCAATGAGGTATTCAAGATAGCAAAGCAAATGAAGAAGACTAATCAAGATGTTGTAGGTGAGAAGTGTATACGTAATGATGAAGGTGTTTTGGCTAGCACAGAGGAGGAGAAAAGGGTAGCTTGGAAGAATTATTATCAGAGGTTGCTTAACACTGAGTTTGATTGGGATGAGGATAATTTGTCTGATGATGATGTTGTAGAAGGGCCAGCTATGCAGATCAAGACAGAATGGGTAGTGGAGGCTATTAGGAAATTGAAGATTGGCAAGGCTGCAGGAGTATCAGGTATTGTTGCAGAGATGGTAAAAGCATCTGGATATATTGGAGTTGAGCTTATTACAAGTCTTGCTAACCAGATTATAAAGGATGGTGCTATTCCGAGTGAGTGGTAGTCGAGTGTAATAGTGAATTGTTTCAAGGGCAAGGGTGATGCATTAGAAAGGGGTAACTATAGAGGTTTGAAGTTGGTTGATCAAGTACTTAGAGAAAGGATTGATATAGATAAGATGCAATTTGGTTTTGTTCCAGGGCGTGGCACTACAGATGCAATATTTTTACTCAGACAGCTTCAGGAAAAGTATTTAGGAAAGAGAAAGAATCTCTATTTTGCCTTTGTAGATTTAGAGAAAGCTTTTGATAGAGTGCCACGTAAAGTTATTTGGTGGGCTATGAGAAAATTAGGTGTGGATGAGTGGCTAGTTACGATGGTACAGTCTATGTACAGCAATGCTAGAAGTCGTCTCAGGATTAACGATTCACTTAGTGATGAATTTAGTGTAAATGTTGGTGTACATCAGGGTTCTGTACTTAGTCCTTTGTTGTTTGTTCTAGTCTTAGAAGCGCTGTCGATGGAGTTCAGAACAGGTTGTCCATGGGAGTTATTGTATGCAGATGATTTGGTTCTCATAGCAGAGTCGATGGAAGAATTAGTTGAAAAGTTTGAGAAGTGGAAGAAAGGACTAGAAGAGAAAGGGCTAAAGGTAAACACAGCAAAGTCTAAAGTCATGATTAGTAGCATTGCAGCCAAGTGTGACCTTGTAGTTGGAAAGTGGCCTTGTGGAGTTTGCAGGAAAGGGGTTGGTAGTAACTCAATTTTTTGTCAGACTTGCAAGCATTGGGTACATAAGAAGTGCAGTAGTATTAGTGGAAGGTTAAGAGCTGACATTCAGTTTGTATGCAAGCGTTGCAAAGGTGAGATTATAGAGAATGAAGTATTTCCAGCTTTAATGATGTACAACAGTGGCTCGTTAGAGATAGTTGAGAACTTCTGTTACTTAGGTGATATGTTGGGCAGTGAAGGGGGTATTGGAAGAAGTGTTACTTGCAGGATAGGTTCTGCTTGGAAAAAGTTCAGAGAGTTACTTCCTTTGTTGACTAGCAGAGTCCTGTCAATTGAGGTAAAAGGTAGGTTGTATGAGGCCTGTGTAAGAAGTGTTATGTTGTACGGTAGTGAGACATGGGCAGTGAAGCAGGAAGATCTTGACCGTTTAGAAAGGAATGATATGAGAATGGTTAGGTGGATGTGTAACGCCAGTCTGAGAGACAGAAAGAGTTCAGATGAGCTAAGAAGCAGGCTAAGTCTCCGTAGAATTAAAGATGTTATCCAGATAAGAAGATTGAATTGGCTGGGGCACTTGGAAAGAATGGAGGAGGATAATTGGGTAAGAAAGTGTAGAGACTTGATAGTTCCTGGGGCAAAGCCCAGAGGCAGACCGAGAAAGACTTGGCAGGAGGTTATAAGGACAGACTTGATACAGAGGAAGTTGAGTTTAGATCTAACACAGTCTAGATCAGATTGGAAGAGGGTCATTAATATACCCTGTCCAACCCATGCTAGCATGGAAAACGGACAATAAGCCGAGAATGATGATGATGATGAAATCTTGAAAATTAATCTTGCAGAATTGTTCAAATTGTTTATTTACATAAAAAATCTCCATGGAATTCTTCCATAGTGTTGATTTGTGAAAGTATAACCTCACAAAAAACATTCACATTGTTTTCACTTATTAAAGTTAGAGTTCGACATGACAAGCATTTTGTGAACAAAATTTTACAAAAATTTCTTTTTTCTAGGCAGTACGTCAGTAAACATTTTTTTTTTTTTTTCGAACAACAATTTTTAAATTGTTTTGTGAAGTCATCCTCTCAAGGAAAAATTTGCTTTTGTCCAACAAAATCACTTGACAATTTCATTTGCCTAAAAAAATAACAAAATGGTAACTCTCTAAATACAAAATTTAAGAATTAGAATATCATCCCTTTCGTCAACCTTATTTTTTTGAAATTTTAAATAATTTTTTTTACCAAATATATACAATCTATACGATAGAGGCTTAAAATGTGACACAAATAAGCAAGAACATTCCAAGGAAAGTTTAAAGTCCAACTTTCTCCACTAAGTCAAATTAGTATCCTAATTCTGAAATCACAAATGTGTAAAATGTGAGTTATAAATACTTCTAAAACTACCCTTACTTTGAAAAAAATAAACGAGGCACCCACAAGGTCAACTTATCTACTATTTCAAAACCACACTATCATCAGTAAGCCTTGCTAATGTTATTTTTACAGATGTTGTTTAAAAAATAAGGTGCACTTAATAACTGGAGACACGGGATATACACCAACAACATCTTTTAGTAAACAATTTGAAATTTCACGTTTGTTTGGAACAAGTCAGCCAGCCAACTTGCTATAGCTAGCTACTCATATCATTATATTCAAAGCTAGCTAATATTTAGCTCATTTAACACCAAGAATAATAAACAAAAGCATTAGAACGGCCCATTGATACATGCTATTATACCATATTATCACCAAATGTTAATAACAATCTGTATGACAAATTAATTTTGCAAATATTGCAAGTAAACAAACCATATCTGCACTACTTCGCTGCAAACTAAAAATTTGCTCATAACTAATCTTGTTTTTATGTTATTCGGTAACGAAAATGGATATGGAAATAGGTCTACTTACATTTTTATGCCAGTAATAACAAAAAATATATATACCGCTGTTAAAACAGTGGCTGACAAACATGCCCCTTTCAAAACACATAGATTTTCTGGCTGTGTTGAGGCATGGGTCACTGATGAATTAATAATAGCCATCAAAGAAAGAGACTTCTTGAAACGGAAAGCATCAAAAACAAAATCCATCATAGACTGGGAAGCTTTCAAACAAAAAAGGAACCAGGTAATAGGTCTCAAAAATCGACTCAAAAACGAGTACTATAATGACGTTTTGCAGGACTTTCAAAAACGGCCAAAACAACTTTGGAAAACCCTAAAAAAACTGGTTCCTGATAAGTCAGGCAATACTACCTCGATAAAACGAGTAGTCCAAAACGATGGTACAGAAACTTCTCACCCAAAAGAAATTTCCAACACATTCAATTCATTTTTTGTCAGTGTTGGTGCCAAACTAGCCTCTAAATTTTCTTCTGACACTACTAATGTTAATCCACCTGTTAGCAGACACGATTTTCGGTGGGCTCGTATTGAGACCAAAAGTGTCGAGAAAATAATTAGTTCACTAAAACTTAATAAAGCTACAGGCTTGGACGGAATTGGTTCACGACTGCTAAAAGCAGGTTCGTCAGTTTTAAGTATTTATTTATCAAGTCTTTTCAACAAATCTTTATTTACTGGTTATGTACCTAAATGTTGGAAGACTAAAAGGGTCTCGCCTATTTTTAAAAGTGGCAATAAAACAGATCCTACTAATTATCGGCCTATCTCCATTTTGCCAATTCCTATGAAAATTTTTGAAAAGTTAGTGCATGAGCAAATGTCTCATTTTATTTCTGAGCACAACTTCCTGAATGACAGACAGTCCGGATTTCGAAAACTCTTTTCCACAGAAACTGCAGTAGTCGATGTCTCTGATTTTATTCTTACTGAGCTCGACCAACATAACTTTGTTTGTGCTGTGCTCATTGACCTTAAAAAAGCTTTTGACACTGTTGATCATAAAATTTTGTTAAAAAAACTATGGTGTTTTGGCATCAGAGATGCTGCCTTTGACTGGTTCGAGTCCTACTTAACGGGCCGAATGCAGCTGACTCTTGTAAACGACACAGGATCAGATCTGCTTCATGAAGACGCTTTTGGGGTGCCGCAGGGATCTGTGTTGGGGCCCCTGCTCTTTCTTTTGTATATTGATGACTTAAAATCTGTCATCAATTCAAACTACCACCATCTATATGCAGATGATACAATAATTATTTCGTCTCATAAAAACTTGGATACCCTTGTCTCCCAGGTCGAGTTAGAACTTTCGCAAGTCGACCTCTGGCTGAATAATAACAAAATGACTATTAATACGGACAAAACTGAAACAATCTTTTTCGGCAACCACAGCCAGTTAAAAAAAGTTGAGAACAAAACTATCAACTATATGGGTATTCCTTTAAAGAGGAGCGAAAAAGTTAAATATCTTGGGGTAACATTTGATCAAAAAATGCAATGGGAAAAGCACATTAATGACATAAATAGAAAAATACTAATTAAATATTCTAAAATTAGAACCATTGCATCCTGTTTAACACCTCACACAAAAAACCTTTTAATTAATGCACTTGTCATGCCATATTTCAACTACTGCTCCTCGGCATGGGCTTGTGCCACCCAAGGTAGATTGGGAAAACTAGAAAAACGATTAAAATGTGTCCATACCTTTCTTGGGAAAGAGAGGGAATATTCAATGAATAATTTACTCATCAAAAACGATGCCATATTAGTTTTCAAAGCCATGAATCACATTGCTCCTGATTACATGCGCTCAAAATTACTTTTGACAAAAAACTGTCATAATCATCAAACAAGAGGAGCTTCAAAAAACAGGTTCACACTTCCCTTGGTCAACACGGAATTTGGCAAAAAAGCCTTCCCATTTAGAGCTGCAAAAGTGTGGAATAATCTTCCAGACCAAGTGACCTGTGATGGAAGTCTGCTTTCGTTTAAGACTTCCATCTCTAATGTATTTGGCAAATTCTAATGGAGATCACTTTTTAACTTTTTAATTTTTGTTTTTTATTCTTTTTCTTTTCAATTTTCACAGATTATAAATGTTACTATGTTTGATTGAGCTGAGGCAGTCTAAGGTTTATCATTTTTTGTTTCTTTTTTGTTCTAGTGGCCCCCAGTGGAAACAATCCACTAACTATAGGTTTTTGTGATCTTCTGGGCTAGCCACTTTAAATATTTATTATTATTATTATTATTATTATTATTATTACTGACTTTGCATTTTTCTGTCGCTAGATGAATTCCGTTGTTTACATTTTTAAAGGGGTAAGCTCTTTCAGCTCTGGCATGGCAGGAAAAAGGAAGGGGCACTAAGGTGAAGCAAAGTAATTATTGGTCCATTTCGTCACTTGAGGGCATTTCTAGGGTTTTAAATTAATTCAAATAAATCGGAAGCCATCATTCTACACTTGGTAATAGTGTAAAACCTCAAATTCTAGCATCTTTTTCCTGCCACGTAGCTAAATGACATAGCCAAAAAGCTTACTGCTAAAAAGTAAACAACGTCACACAGGAATTCCTCTATCACTCTAGCTAGGATGGCTATGCGAGCGGGTAACAGGAAACTTTAACATTAGATGGTTAGGAGGATAATACAATTAAAAAGTTTTTTTCATGACACTACCAAATACAATACAATCCATAAATATTTCTTCTTTTTACTGAAAGACTTTTAAAATCAAAACAAAAACCAGCCTCCCCTTTGTTTTGTGAGTGAATGAAAGAAATGACTTGATCAATGATATAGTGGATGGCACAGCAGGACTGGAATAGAAGCCAAAATATTTGGAGATTTTGAACATATGGATATTGTAGTTATAAATCATGGAAGAAATATCACCAGCACTGTCTGGTCCTAAAATACCTGGACCAACCTTTTGACCACTTTGACTTCGCCCACCCAGTGTTATAAAAACGAAAGTGCTATGCGGTTGTACTAATCCGTCCGCATATTCTCCCCATTTTGTACCCGTTTTCCCGATGCCAACCCTCATGCCCAGACTTTTAATCAGTCCGGAGGCTTTATTTGATTCTCTTGGCGAAAGATTTCAAATATTTTATCCAATCTCTTCCAAATGTTTTAAAAAACGCTGCAGCACATCCAAGGAAATAAATTTTGGAACTGCTATTGCCTGCCCTCGCAGAAACGTTTTAAGCAATCTCGCCCCTAAAGCTTCTTTTTTCGATTTTCAATATGATTTCAGATATTCGTGCTTTAGTATTTTTAACTTCACTGATTTATATAAGATTTAATCATAACACGTGTGTTCACTAGCCATATATATCTACATCTCTCTACTCTTCAACATAACAACATCACTCTCTATATACACTCTCTATCGTCGTTGATGTTCGCGACACCTACACCTTCCTCTTCCTCAATATGTCGTTACCAAGGGACTGGCTTCTGCGCAGCCTAGAGGTAGTCTCACCGGACGCCTACAATAATAACCCTTGTCATTTATAACATCCGTTCTTGATATACATTATCTCTATTGCAGCACTCTCTTTTCATTAAAACTGGAGAACCCTGTGTCTGAAATGAAATACATCATCTACATGTTCTTTTGTGTTTTTTTGTTGTTGTTATTGCTGTTGTTAATGAATAGTCCTCCTCCCCCTTCTTGGGTAATGTTTGCGAGTTGTCTATTGGTCTTTGGCATCTTCGGATGTGGTTCTTGCAGTTGTTGGTTGTTTGGGACGTATTTTCTTGAAGTGCGAAATATTTCGTGTTATGGTTGGATCACTATGTTCAAATTTCGCTGTAACCATTGATCCTTTTCGATCGACGACGATTAGTGACTTCGGCATGTATTAACTTTAATTTATTAACTTTGGCCTGGCTCTCTCACCTGTTTGAATTTGGTTATCGCAAAAGTGCCTTCGACTGTCTATGTATGTTTTATTTTTGTACCTTTTCGTTTCATCGTTAACCTTGGCCTTTCCTAAGAGATCGCATTGCATCTGGTAGTCAAAAGTTGGTTTTCGGTTAAACATTGGCTCGGCTGGTGATACTTTCGTGGAGGTATGTGGTGTAATTTTGTGAGCAAATTAAAAATCATAAATCGAAATTGGCCATTCGGTTCGCTCAATGCGGGCAGCTTGTGCATTTTTTTTAAGTGATCTCATGATTCTCTTGGCGGTTTCGATCACATCGGTTTTTGATTCCTCTCGACTTAAAGAAATCGGCCAACTCCTTTGAGGTGAAGGGTGGACCATATTATCGGAGACTACAGTTAAAGGATTTCCGTAAGTAGCAAACTTCTTTTCAAGGCATGGTATTAGCATTTTTGCTGGTGCGGATGGCGTGAACTCAATCTTTGGATACCTAGACGTTTCGTCTATTGCAACGAAGATATAATGACCATTAGGAAACGGTCCAATATAGTCAACGTCGATAGCATTCCAAATTTCTTTCGCTTTTGGTATTACTTCTGATGGTGCATGTTTTGTTTTAGTGTCTACCGCTTGACATGCTAAGCAGTTTCCTACTGCCTCCTTGACCATACTATCGATATTTTTAAAGTTCACTTTTGATCGTAGCAACATTTTAGTTTTCTGGATACCCTGATAGCCAGTATGGGTTAAATCGACTGCAATTCTATGGTAGCACTTAGGAAGTAAAATACGTGTTCCTTTTAAGATCAAGTCTTCTTCGTTCGAAATTGTTAGCTGTTCGTGTATTTTACGGTAATGTTTTAGGTCAGTGGTTTCTTCTTCGGTTAGATTATCTTCGTGTTCTAATGATAACCAGCGGTTTGTCCTTACCAGTTTAATGATGATTTATGACACCCTATCTTTTTTGGTTTCTCGTTTAATATCTTCTAGCGTTATTGCGTTTGGTTACGCATACTC
The DNA here is from genome assembly GCA_030067915.1 of Hydractinia echinata. Taxonomy (NCBI): domain Eukaryota; kingdom Metazoa; phylum Cnidaria; class Hydrozoa; order Anthoathecata; family Hydractiniidae; genus Hydractinia; species Hydractinia echinata. The sequence continues at coordinate 947,410 of JASGCC010000060.1, forward strand.
TTCACCGATAAGATACAATGCCATTTGTCTTCTTTCCAGCGGCAAGCTGTTTTGGCTCTGGCATCTGCGTGGTAAGCAAAAAGATGTTAGAACTTAACCTCGATCCCTTTTTTATCTTTTTGATAATATAATATAAAAAAGAGACAATGAGCCCGGGGGTCGAGGTTGGTTAGAACTTGCTGAAAAGAGGGCTTTTTTATGGATTTTATTAGCAACATTAGTGTGATTTTCAGACCGAAGCGTTAGCATGTGTCAGTTATACCAAATTTATAAAGGAGAAATAACAAAAAAATTTTACATATGGCTTTGAGGAATATCAATGTTCTGATGTACATACACACAACTTTCAATGGACAATTTTACGGACTGGTCTTTAAATTACCGTAAAGCATAAACTTCTCTGTTTCAATACGTAAAATAAACTAAAACCTGAATTTTTTATTACATATAAAACAAACCTGGGAAGGTTTTCATGATGAAAATGACATTGGTTTTATTTTCAGATCAAAACTTAAATATTTTCCAATTGCAAAAAGGAATTCGACATCAATTTTTTGTCATGTGTTGGACTGAAGAGCCTACCAACGGTTATTTTACCAGTCGTTAGCCCGTGAAAAACGGGAATCCGGTCGTTGTACATATTTTCTGCATCGTTATTTCGAGCATGCCTGTTAGCATAACGTAATGCAAATAATATGCGGTAGTCATGATCCCTGAAAAAATCCACTTATGATCAATGAAGATTTGAAACTAAACGCTTTTATTTTTAGTAATAGAATCTAGTTTATCAAAAAAAAATAAAGGTTGACATTTGACCAAAATTTAAGAACATATTAAGACTATACTAAGTCCTAAATGAAATTTTAAGCTTTTAACAAATTTACAAAAAAAATCTAGTGTTGCGGCGCTTTCTCGTAAAATACACACAGCAATTACACACAGCAATTACACACAACAAATACACACAGCAATTACTGCATTTGTGCCGTGTGTAAAATACACACAGCAATTACTGCATTTGTGCCGTGTGTAAAATACACACAGCAATTACTGCATTTGTGCCGTGTGTATCAAAATTACCTTTCCAACAGACGTCAGTTTGTTTAAATCCATAATAAGCAACCAAACAACCTTCCGATCTACTTCTGTGTTTTCTCAAGCATAGAGGTATTTTGGTCCAATCCTATTTAACATTTATATAGCTGGTGTTTCGTCGCAGGTAAAATTAAACACTATCCAGTATCCTGATGATACCACGTTATATCGTTCCTGTAAACATCGAGATATCCAGGAAAGCATTACACTGCTGAAAAAAGATATCCAAACACTACTAATCTGGTCAAATACGCAATGCTCGATCTTCAACAACGCCAAATTGCAATTCATTATCTTTAGAATGTCCAGATGTCAACTTCCCACCGATAGATGCCACCCTATCTGATTTGGTGGGAAATCAATCAAAAAAGAGTCAACTCTTTTTTGACCCCTGGACGGCTATCGCCGTCCCGGGGTCAGAAAAGATACAAGATGCCCTGGGGACGAGGTTGGGCGGCGCTAAATAGAGGAAATACGGTACGCAACATTGAAATGCATCAAATGCATCAAGATGTTTACTCCATGGAAAGTAGGGAAACAATGAGCTGTATCGTTAGTACTATCAAAGTTAACGTAGTGTAACGTTGCATATGGGGAGCTAACACAACAACTGGATAATCGTTTAAAGATGGTCCCAATATGGGTTGCTGGTTATGTAACGGCACGTTTTACCAAACTCGAAGACGTTGGCTGGCTCCCAATTAAAGAAAGCATCGAGCCGAGTCCGGCGAGCGCGCATTTGAAACGATAAATGACGAAAAATGCCTAAATTATCTTCAACTTCCACGGTCAGGTCAAGCAACGATGGTCGAAAAATTTGGGCACAATATTCGTTCCCGAATGATATAGAAAAATGCTCTAATGATTAAACTTGATACACAAAACATTTTTTATTCTTAAACAAAAAACACCTTTAGACCAAGCCTTTGCAAGGTTCATAAACTAAAAATCTCAAAATTACTTAGTTTCGGTTGATGCATTCCTGCGAAAATGTCAGTTATTATAAACTCAATGTTCTGTTTGTCCAATGCTTTGCTCAATTCGTCACGCAACATTTTCAATATCTCAACTTTTTACTTTGTCTAGCACAACTCATTTCTTTTCTAAGACATGTAGTTTTCATGATAACCCGGTCCTCTCAGAAGTTCTAGAGCTCCAACTGTGGGGCGGTTTTTGTTCGATTTTGCCCTATATATCGCATTCTCGTCCCCAGAGCTCTTTGAGATAAACTAAGATTTAATCTCAAAGAGCTCTGGGGACGAGAATGTATATATCCGTGATTTGAGAAGGAATAACGCTACTGTATGCTTATAAACATATTAAAATTCTAATAGTAGTAAAGAAGCATAACGCCATTTTGAATTAGCAGATGTCTTTGATGTCTTGATTTAGAAGAAATTTTTTTAACTGATTTTTAAAGGAGTCAACAGTTTTAGTTGTTGTAAATAAGGTATCGTCACGGATAATTATACGGTTCCACATATGGCAGGATTATTCTTATTTCTTTATTGTTGTATACAATAGACCTTTTGTTCTTTGCCAGTGCGGTGGGAAGCAATTTTCTTTTGGAAGGCTGAAAGAAGCAGAATATGTTGAAAATTCGCACCTCTAGATTTCCGGAAAACGCATTGAAATCCAACAAAATTGTTTTCAAATCATATTTTTGATTTTAAAATAATACAGTCGGCCATCTCAGGGACTACTGTTTTTCTGCTTGCCAGTTGTTCTAAACATCCCAAATTTCTCTTTCCTTCAATGACTATTTCTACAAAAATGTTACCCATATGGAAGTCATCCAACAGGTGATTCAGCCTGTCGTCTCTCCTGGCTCCTGTTTAAACGCAAGTATCTTCTTTGAGTCTTTTGACATTCTTCATATAACGTAATAAAAAGGACTGACAAATAAAATTATGTATTAAATGTTCCACTCTGTCATTGGTTATAAAGGAGGGGAGAAAGAAACAATTTTCTCAGTTTTGATGTATTTTAAGAGAAAAAATCATATTTAAAAAATTATTCGGGATGAGGGGAGTTAAGCGTAACCATTCTCATCCTTAAGGTATCTTGCCCCCGTGAACAATCGTTATGATAACGAAGCGATCAACTTTTAGCCGCTTCAAATTAATCAGAAAGGCGAAATGTCATGAGTAACTATTGTGTTTTTTGGAGCGATGTATCTTTTTAATGCCACACAAGTAAACTTGATGTTTAATGCTTTTTATTTCCATATTGTTTATTCTATCTAACCAATGGATTTTTAATAAAAGTACTTCAATATGTTTCACTGATATTCTTCAGCTATTTATGTGTGTGTCTATTTTTTAGCTATTACATTTAACACTCACTGTTTTTATTGAACTTGACATTTTATTTATTACTTGTATATATAGAACATTTAGAATAACTTAATTTATATTATTATAAGAAAACGAAATCTTTCTATATGTTTCACTTGTAAACCTCGTACCGCTTTTCTTATAACAAAAATCTTTAATTTAAAATTAAAGAAACTTCTCAGAACCCGTCCATGCTTGTTCCAGGCTTGGTTTCCTTTCCTTAACTTTTTGTGCAAACGTTTGGCAAAAAATGTCCTTTGGAAACTTAACGCCCAGTGTTCTAGTCGACGTATTTTTGGCTGGATACCCGAAAACTAAAATCCGGCGCCCTCTCTGAAGGTTCGAGAAGAATTTTACTGCGCATGCGTCACAACTGCTATCTTGAATCAGCAAAATTACCAAACCAACATTGTAGCTTGGCTTTCACTTTTCATAAAACTCATTTCGGTGTCGTGGCAGTGAAAGATTGAATTAAATAATATGGCACAAAATCAGTAAGTAAACCTACTTATAATTTATCTATGGTCTAACATCATTGATTTCTCCCTGCATGATTATGAGTGTAGTTATCTATAACTACTGCTCTTTTTTATAGTTGTCTCAAAAGGTTCAGTCATAGATAGATGTAGCTACATATTTTAGCTACATGGCTAACCTAAATATCGAAGGATATACCCTGTCTATTTAGGCTTATAGTCCTAAAGTATGCCGACTTCCCCTAAAATGGCACAAAAGCCAAAAAATAGTTGGCTTGGCTAAATGAATGTGCAAATGATAAATTCAATCAGAAATAAAAACAAAATGAACATGAGAAAAAGAAACATAGACGAAAGAAGCAGTCAAATAATAATTGATTAAAGCTAAACAGTCAGAGAAATCCTCTTAATTAAGCTGTACGGCTTAATTTAGATGTCAGCTTAATTAGGATGTATGACACGGCTGTTTCGAAGCGGACAAAAATGTTACGAAAAAATAATTCGAATTACCCTCTCGGTTAAAACAGGATATCTCAAGAACGAAATAAAATTTTTATATTCTGTAAAAAGAATAATAATCTCAGATAAATTGTCCATATTATTAAAAGAAAAATATTTTTGGACACCTGTCCGAAATTGGTATATTAAGGCCAAAATGTCTAAAAATGACTTAAAAATTATCATTTAGATGAATGTCTTCCACAATATCTCTGGAATAAAGTTAAGGAAACATGTTTTTTATGGTCCACAGGTTAGGTTAAATATCTGGAATGAAAATTACTTAATTTTATTACTGTCCGAAATTGTCCAAAGGGTTATTTTTGGGCCAAATGTGAGACCTATGTGAAAAACGGCCTTTAGAGCCTCAATGTATGCTTAAAGTTCGTTTATTAACTGAATAAAAAACATTACTTTGGATTCTAAGGCCATTGAAAATGATGTAGATGACATATTAGTCTGTCCGAAATTGTCCAAAGGGTTAATTTTGGGCTAAATGTGAGAAATTATGTGAAAAACGGCCTTTAGAGCCTGAATGTATGCTAAAATTTGTTTATTAACTGAATAAAAAACATTACTTTGGATTCTGAGGCCATTAAAGATGAAGTAGATGTAATATTTAACTGTCCGAAATTGTCCAAAGGGTCACTTTTGGTCCTAAGGGTTTTCGGGCCAAATATGTGACATCATACATTAAATAAAACGTCATTCAGAGTCGACGGTTTCAACATTCTAGTTTATCATGCTAGTAGAAAATATCTCAAGTTGTGCATAAATAGTTTATTTATTATATACATTAAATATATACAAAGCAATCATTTTGTGTTTCTTTATAAATTGTATAAAATAGCACCCAATCTTGTGATAAAGCCAAGATTAGCTAGCTAGCTAGCCATAAACATCTTTGATTTCAACAATTTCATCTTGAGAAAGCCCACCAAAGTCTTAACTAAATATAAAAAAAAAGTATTAAGTGACTTAGCTACAAAACACGATGCAAAATGCAAAACTGTAGGACCAAAAAATAGCTATATACTCTTTACAGAAAAATACAAAACAGAAGAAAAAAGATTAAAAAAGATAACAATTAGCCACGTTTGAAGTTTTACAAGCTATAAAACAATTTCTTAAAATCAAGGGTGATCTTGTAGCAAAAAAAATATTAAAATCCCTGCAAAATAAAGTAGTTTACTGTTTTGTCCCTTACCTCGTGCTCTGCCAAACTTTAGCTAGCTTCAAAATTGCTAAGACACCGTTGTCTCGCTTATTCCAACATTTTCGAAAAATCCCGGTTTCGGACTAGGATTCCCGGGTCGAGCAATCAAGTCAACAGTAAACACCGGGTTGCCGTAATTTTGCTGGGAAAAACCATACCTAACAAAACATTAAATGGCATCGCTATGAATCTCTTAGAAGTTTAGATACTTATTTAATTAGACAGAAAAGGGATCACACTAATCAAATTCCCGAGCACCACTTTGGAAACTTTTTCTCCTCTTTTTTAGCGCCTGAAGAAGACTTTAACTTAAAATTTAAGTAGATTACAGTTTGTGAGACGGACGGTGCACGGTACTGGCCGATAGAACCTTGTTTCCAGGCCCCCCATACCAATTGTCAAGTCCGTAGCTAGTAGCGCGGCGTTGCCACGAGGTTGGAAAGATGGTATACTTTCGCCAAAAATAATGTTTTTTTTAATTTTGTGTGTTTTGTTCGACGAAATAACTCGAAATCCATAACACACATGTATAACATATTTATATATTTAAAAAGGAGAAAAGTAGATCGTTTTAATACTTTTTATTTCAGTAAAATTAAAACAATACAAAAAAAGTTTCAATAACTTAAAAAATGATAAAAATACAAAATTTCAAAAAAAATTGTGGAAGCCATTTTAATTTTGTCCGCGGTTTGACCGTAGCGAAACAGCCGTGATGATACAGTCTAATTAGGCGTTTTACAGCTTAGTTAAGATGTACAAAACTTTGATCGTCTAAAACACACATTTAACTGAATTTTAGCATCTATCTAACTGAATAAATCCAATATTTACGTGCATATAAACATCTTCAATACATTAGTTTTTTCGTAGCACCCCGGAGATCCGCTAAATTTGAAGTTTTAAAAATATCCGCTTAAATAGGATGTATCACGTGACGTGACATCCTAACTAGGATGCAGTACAGCTTAAATAGACTATCGCAAACAATGAACCATTGTTTATAGTCCATATTTTTTGAACCCGGGGTGCTGGAAATACCGTTCTTCTTTTATAATATAGTGGTCAAACTGATGATGAAAGAGCTGCAGCGGTGATTCTGCTAAAATTTACATTTTTCAAGAAATCAGGGAAAAACTTTTTCTACCTCCTAATTTAGATGTATGTCACCTAATTAAGCTGTATGATACAGCTTATTTAGGAGATCTCCAAATTAAGCTATACAGCTTAATTAAGAGGATTTCCCTGACTGCTAAGGAAGGCTTGGTAGTCTAGATATACCCCGGGTTCCTGACGCTCTCGGCATTACGGGGACTACACTGTACAGGGCCGCGAAAAGTAGAAAAAATCCAAAGTAAAAGTCAAACAGGAGAGCGTCAGGTGGACCCTCCTTGAATTTGAATTCACAATCTGAATTCACTTCGCTGATTGGCTGAAATTTTAATTGTCGGCGTGAACAAAAAAATATAAATAAGTTGTCGGTGAGCTTTTTAATCAACCTAGACCCCAACGTTAGTTAACTTTATTTGTTTAAGTTGTCGAGAATTAAGTAATAAGTTGTTCAACCGGTGCCGTCTAATTTATATATGAATAGACAGCAGCTGTTGGGGATGGTTTCCATGATCATTAGCTGTTAGAGTGGTTTTGCTTTTTAATAAATAATTCTGCTTATTGTCATTTCTTTCATTCTATGTCATATTCCGTACTTCATAATTCCATTTTATTGCTTATAAATATGTTCATAAACACCCTCCCCCCTGTAAATGGCTTTCGCTAATTGATTAGGACGTAGTGTACAACTGAAATAAGAAAAAGTACTGATGATAAACACCAGGCTTTTCCACAAGCTTTCTTTTTTACGTTCTTTGTGACCTCATGCTCACATGTACTATGAAAAAAAAACAAGAGTTTCTTCAAAGAAATACACCTACCAGCATGTCCACAGCGTTAAAAACAAAGTGCTCAACAAACAGAGCGGACGAAGTAGCGCAGTTAAAAATGTGTTTTGAAAAGGAAAGATACAGAGGACATTTCTCAAAAAAAGAGAGAAAAAGTCGACACAAGCACATTCATTGAGGTAAATCTGTATAATCGTATCATGTTGCGGTGTATTCATATGCTTGCTCTCGAAGCTTTGGTTCGTTAAACATGTGAATAACAGGTTGACATGTGATACACGAGAACAGATTTTTGACATTTTTTTTCGTTAAAAGGTCTTCAGAGAGCGAAGACTAAGTTGAACTCGCTGCTGTTGCAGTATTGTTTCAGCAACTACGAAGTTAAGAAAACGTCAGAAACGTCGTACGTGGACGAAAAAGTGGCTGTAGAAAAGACCTAATTTAGGAGTGTTGATATGTTATTAAACAAATTTTGATTAGAACAAGAAGATTTTTTTAATTTTCTTTGGATGTCATCTGCTAATAAGCTCCAGAGCGCTTCTTCCAAAATCCATTCACTGATAAAAAATCTCGTTAAATTCTCTTCTATCTTTTTTTGAAGACATGATGTTTTTAAACGTCCTCTATTAATGTTATTTTTCATATAGAAACTCACATTTTTCTGAACGCACATTTGATGTACAGATTTTAAGCATTTTGATTGGCTAAAAACCTTTTGATTAATCGAAAAAGTTAAACCGGTCCGACTCTCGAATTCGACAAGTCTGAGCATGCCGAAAGCATACGATTTTTACATGAAACTACCGTAATTTCTCAATTAAACGCCTGGGCGTTTAGATTTTAGGGGGTGGACGTTTATTGGAGAGGGGCGTTAAAAAGAGAAAATCAAAATTTTCTTTTATCAGGAAAAATGTGACATTGCTTGCATCTTGATTATCCATCCTAGTATGCAGCATGTAAGCTTAACCTCACCCACTACGCCTGAAGAAGAATTTTTAAATTATTTTTTTTTTATTAATTCTAATAAACGCCCCCTTTGAAGAACATAGGGGGGGCGTTTATTAGAAAGAGGCGTTTATAAATTTTTCAGATTTTAGGGGGGGGGGGCGTTTATTGGAGAAAATACGGTAATCGAATTTGACAAATCAAATTCGATTAGTTGGATCGTGTATCACCGCCTTAAGATAAAACAGACAGATAAATTAAAAATCAGAACAACTTAAGACTTAGTTTCCATTAGACGATTTAGCGAAGCGTCGCGTCTCAAAAATCAATACGATATTTTTGTTTAATGGAAACAGTTTCTATTAATTCGTTTTAATACGGTAAGTGCTGTTTCCATTAGACGTCTCTATTAGTATGCGCACTATGATTATGAGTTTCGTTAATGTTCTCCACCATGGATACTATTGTCAAAAAACACTTGTTTGAGTACCAGATGAAAATTAAATCAGTGGGAGAGTCCCTATGATTTGAAGATTTTTCTGTTTGATATCTTTTTGTGAAGCAGATATTACTTCTACCAGGTCTTGACCAATATCTTGGCAGATTTCGTTCCTTTTTCTTCTTTTATTTGAATCAGCAACCAACATCTTCAAAATAATTTCTCTTTTGCGATTGTGTCTTTCATATTACATGTTGAAATCCAAACATTTCGAACTCATATCAACTTTATTTGACGCCATTTACTTTTATTATGTTCAAGCATGCCGAAACGTTTATTCACCTGTTTCCATTTAAAAAAATATCGTCTTAGGGGCTATCCGATACATGTTATGTCACTTTCACGATCGGCATGGAGTGATAGCTATCCGATAGCCAATCTATGCCGAAACAACACATTTTAAATGGAAACAAAACCCCTATCCGATATGCTTTTTAAGACGCTGCGATAGTAAATCGTCTAATGGAAACTAAGTCTAAAAGTCTGGCTGTTGCCTTATCAGAAAAATATTTTTTCATTAAGTTTGTAAATTTATTATAGCTTTCCACTTGCCAAAGTTGGGACGGAAGGTCGTTAAAGTGGAGGGCAGCAGTGTGGCCGAAAGTACTCTCAATATTGTTTGTCTCAATTAAATTTGTTCTGGAGAAGAAAAAAAACATTTTTTTTTCAACGTGTTTCGGTTGTCAACCCTCATTTTCAAGAATAACCAATAATTACAAGCAATAAAACAAAAAAATAAGATATTAGCAGCAGGTGTGTGCATGATTTCTTTTATTTCAAATTTAAAAGAATTTATTTCAACAAACAGGTTGTAAAAATTACTGATCTATAACCTGTCGACCAAGAGGGGTATTATGCTCAAGTGAGTATTGCCAACCTTGTTCTCAACAATCCTTGGGGACGAGGTTTCCTAAGTTACTCAGTAGATGGATATATTCTTTATTAAAAAATATTAAAAAATCAATAGAAAAGAATACTACTTTAATTTATCCCACGATACAGAGAGAGGCAGAATTTACTGTCTAATTAAAGTTTGTTTTTATGATATTCTTCCACTATGTAGCGCAAACATCAACGTAGTCTAGTAAATTAAACTCATCATTTTTCCCTTTTGCGATAGCGCCCTAAAATAAGCAGGGTTACAAAAGCAGGACAGACATCGAAGCGCGAAAGCAGAAAAGAGAGACAGGTATCCTGTCTAACATCAACGCTGCTCTGTACCTCCATTATTAGACCTTTTAAAAGCATACATCATACATTAATGTCCAACGAAACCCTCATAATTCGCCATTGTTAGCGTTGACTAATAACTACTATGGCTATATTCGCACTTATTAGAATACTGTGGCAGCTTCTAAATTTTTAAACTTAACAAAACACAAAAAATGTTTTAGCTACCTCCTAAATAAAAAATATTATTTTTACCGGAGAAAAGCAAAGAAAAATAAGAAATAAAATAATAATAGTTAATTGCGTAAATATTTAAGTTCAACGCAGAAAAAACGGCATTTTATTAAATATATTTTAGCGTTTTCTGCAATGATTTAATCAAACTACATTGGTGACAAACTGTTTTTAATGATGCAGTTGAAGCGCAAAACTAACTGTTTTTTTGCTAAGAGTTTGTTGTTCGTGCATTGCCGTAGGAGGCAACTGAACTATGCTGTGGAAAAACAAATACTTTTTTCCGTTGTTATATCTTCGGCTATTTTTTACACGTCTGATCGCACAAGGCCTAGGGACTTTTTATGTGTGATTTTACCACGTCAAATAATTGCTGACGCGAAGGTACATGTTTTGAAAATATGTCGGTAATTACCTCGGCAAATGCGAGTGCCGTCTCAAATTACAAAGGTTGTAACCGCCCTTAATCCTATTCGTGCTGGAGGGGGAGGGGTGATGCAGCCCCTTCCCCCCTTCAACTTTTTCTAAAACTTTTTATGGGCTTATAGTCACACCTTCATATTTTGTTACTTATATTTGCCTTCCAAAATATATCCTTTTGAAATAAAAACCATACACAAATGTGTGACATGTTGAATGATCAGTAACTTTCACAACGTGCGTCTCGAATAAAAGTCCTTTGAAATAAAAATCATGCACAACTTGCGTCTCAAATAAAAAGTCCTTTGAAATAAAAATCCTGCACATTTTATTTTTCGTTTGATTGCTCAGCTATGTGAGAACATATGCAGAATTATTTCTATTTTTTTTAAAAAATAATCGTTCGTAAAGAACTTTATGCAGAATTATTTTAATTTTTTTAAAAAAAAATAATTGTTTGTAGAGAGCTTTCGTTTCACTTTGCCGCGCGAAGGTATATGTTCCGGCTATGCAGTCAGTAATAATTAAAGCGCTACTGAAATAGTACGTAACAGGGTCACGTGCCACAAAAAAAGACTGGAGCTAGAATGAAAATTTTTAACGAAGAAGAAGGTCGAAGATAACCAAGATGGCGGTCGAGCGACAAGAAAAATAACTATTTAAAAAGCTATATCTGGAGTTACATGAAGTTTTAACAAAAAGTAAATATATCATTTAGCATTTCTCATGCAAATCTTTCAGATGAGTCCAACTTGTAAAAGTACCTCGGGATCCCTTTAAATGAAGCGTAAGAATATATAAATTGCAAAAATTATGTTTTGTTAAGTAATAATAGCGGCATAGAACGTATGTTTAAAAGGGAATATATATCATGCATAATGAGCAGGCTCTCTTTTAATACAAGGTCAAAAGATTTATTCCCGTGAGCCAAAATAGTGAAATCATCGAACGATAATTGTCGATTCTTACGCTTTATTTAAAGGTATTCAAGGTATAAAATGATGTTGGACTTATATTGTAGAGCTTAAAAAGTTAACTAACAAGTCCTTTTAAAATTTTTAAAAAGCTCTTTTCGTTCTCAAGATATTCACATTTATAGAATTTTAGATTTAATTATGTTGCATGAATTATGATGTCATATTTAAGTAATAGCAAATTTTAGCATTTTCTGTCATCAGTAATTTTAGACCTGTTAATGGATGTGCATTCAAACTTTATCAATGCATAGATATTATAAAGGTTAATTGATTAACATTTTTTTTTTGCCAAAATGACACTACCATATACCTGGGTTCCCTTTAAGCTTATCTCTATAATAATATGGAGACTGTGTGTGTGTGTGTGTCTGTCTGTCTGTCTGTAACAGGTGAAGTGGATGTGTTCATTTTCCTTTGATGTTGCTGAAAAAGTTATGTCTGAAAAGTTAAATTTTCTGACGTTACGGCGCGACGTCAATATGTTACTTTAAACGTCAATATGTTACTTTAAATTAATGAAGCCATTACAGTGCACTTAAAACTTTGAGGCCAAATAACTTGGAAACGAGGTGGTGACGTCAGTGATTTTTCACCGCATGGGGAACTGGGGACCATCATCATCATCATAAAGCATTGTTCCATAAAATAAATTTGCATAATGGGAGCATATAAAATGAATATGTGTTTGTGTTTTTTTATATATATTTCTGCCATACGTCCCGGTCCATAGCCAATGTGCATGTTTTTTTCCAAGAGAGGCCATGCTCTTCCCTAAGTTGTTTCTTCATCATAAAAGCCATGTCGAAATAGGTCTTCCACGTGGTCTTTCATACTGTTCTTCAGCATAGGCAAGGGCTATTTTGACAGGTTTGTTATCCGGTAGCCTTATAACATGTCCTAACCATCTCATTCTTCTGTTTTTAATCACTTGACTAGGGACCTCCTGGGACCAAATTGGATAAGTTTCCCAAACCTGCATCCCCAAATCCGGGTTGATGACGTCAGCAAAAAACCTTTAAACCCCAATATCTCTGCCATTGTTTGTTAAAGATACACGATCCTATATATTTTCTTGATCAGCGTTTTAAGATCTATACGATGAAGGCAACAGGTATACAAATTTCTAAAATATTTTTTTTTATGTTTTAACAGGTTGTTGCTAAAGTCAGCAAAATTTTTAAATCCTTATATCTCCTTAACCGTTCATCAAAATCACATGATTATATACATTTTCTTGATCATTGCTTTAAGCTCTACACAATAGAGGCAACGTGAAAACAAGGTTCTAAATTATTATTTTTTTGTGGATGGGTTGCCGACGTCATCAAAATTCAAATGACAGTTCTTTTTCATTTTTATCCTGCCTCAGTGGATTTTTCCACGGGCTTTATCAACTAGTACTATATAATTTTTCCACTTGTAATTATTGGTTATTCTTGAAAATGGGTGTTGACACTCGAAACGCGTCAAAAAAAAATGTTTTTTTCTTCAGTTCAGTCCTTGCTAAAACGAACTAGTTCGATTAATTTGTTCTCATAATATTCGTTCGTAACGATCGTTTGGTTACAGGCAAAAAAGATAGTGTCAGGTAACTTGGCCAACTTTCTTTGTTGAACAGAGCTTTATGTGTATTTTACAAAAGAAAGAGATGTACGTTCTTCCACTGGAAGCCATTGTAATGTTAGCACGTCATGATCATTGCAACGGCGACAGCAAACGAAACTTGCTGAAGATCCCTGTAGCTTTTGTAAACGTTTCGAAAGATATTTTGGTAAATTACTGAAGATGGTATTACACAGAGTGTTAGCTAGCATAGATAGAGGCCGGTAAACGGTCTCTTCCCAATCGAAAGTAGCTTACTTTTTCCCAATGGAAGATTTTGAAAAAGCTACAATGTTCTTGAAGAGCAAGTATAATTTGAAAATTCTGATGTTGATAAATGCCAGGAAACACCAAAACTACACTATTCACTCTTTTGGGCTAGATACTTTACAAGATTTCTATCAATATTTTTGAAATTTTTAGTTTCACGAAGCTTGCGAGCTTTTCATGCTTGTCGCTGTCTGCCTTCTTTGCCGTGTCTTGATTATCCAAAAAGTTTTAGCGATCCTTACCACTTTGCCGGTAAAAATCAACAAACTAGGCGCTCCGTCATTATTACACAACTTTGAAATCAACAATCCGAATGTTCTTGTCCTAATTTGAAAGAACACATTCTATTTAAAATGTGAGATGTACGAGTGGAATTTGTTGATGTAGTCATTGCTTCATAGTTTTATTTTTACTCCTATTACGTCAAGACATTTTTTTTTTATATTAAACATTTCAATGGCGAAGAAAATCATTGCATAACACATTTTTATTTATTTATTTATTTTTTCTTTTGTCGTTATGGTTAGATTAGCATTTCACGTAAAGTTAAAATTGGTAGCATTGCTGTAAAGATCGTAAAACATCATTATTATCTTTATTTTTGTCAATAACCCACAAAGAATATCTAAAAAGTGTGTTTTGAAATATTTTGCGCATATATCATCGCATCAACATTTTATGTTTTTTGCTATATTTTGATAAAATACTAACCATTGTAACACTGCTTCTGTTGCATGTGCTTTGCGAAATAATGAATAATTAAATTTCCTTCATGGTTACTTCTGCAATGCAGATATAAGCATACTGAGGTATCAATTCCTTTAGCCTATTTTATATGGTTAGCCTCACTAAATTCGAGGAAAATACCCTGTCAATTCTTCTCAGGGACCGCAAGTGTGATTCTAAAATGTTTAAGAAATGGTTTTATCCGGGGATCAAACTCACAACCGTTACAAAGCTGAGCCGAGTGCTCTAAGAACAAGCTAACGATTCCCAGGCCTAGCTAGTTACAAATGTTTGTAGAAAGGACTTCAAAGTCTGGGTGCATACAATTTGAAACAAATTGAAAGAATTTGAAAGATAATAAAAAAAAGACCAAATAATTTTAAAGCACTCAATCTTATATAATAATACGTGTCTGTGACAGGCATAGTGGATGTGTTCATTTTCTTTTAATGTCACCGGAATTTTCTTAGAAGTCTCTAAGAAAGGTATGTCTTATTTTTTAACAGCCCAGACGTTACATTTAGACTGACATCAATTCATTTAATAGGAATAGTGAAGTCATTGCATTGCGCTTTTAAGTTTAAGGCTAAATAACTTGGAAACAGTTGGAATTACCTGACATCATCTCCTGCGTGGGTAACTAGGGACCACCTGGGACAAAAATGACACAAATTTCTTAATGCTGGGTCAACCCACCTGTTTCGGAATAAAACGGTTGATGACATCATCAAAAAATCTTCAATCCACAATATCTTTGTAACCATTCCTTAAAAGTACATGACCCTATACATTTTCTTCATCAGCATTTCCATTTTTTTGTATATGCACTGCTGACGTCAGCAAAACCTAAAAAAAACTTATTTTTTCCATTGTTCTTCTGCCTAAGTGGATTTTTTCCACGGGCCTTATCAACCAGTTGTTTATAATAAAATGAATTGCAGCAACAGGGAGGGCGTAGTTGCATGTGCCATTTGTATTATTCTTTTTGTGTTGTTTTTTTGGTATTTTGAATGCCCACCTGTTGCTTTAAAGTAGCTAGTAAAAAGAAGGAAACAAAAGAATATAATCATCCGAAAGTTTTACATTTCGTAATATTTTCAACCGCAATTGATAATATAGTCCTAGGCACTAGGTGGTGAAATCATGTCAATAACATCTAGAAATAGTACCTACCATACTGCTCTATTATCAGAAGCAAATCGTTTCAATATGCCAGCCCCTTAAATTCACTTGAGATTTGCCGACATGTTTTCAAAAAAGATTCAATCACGTTGGCAAAAAATTGCCAACATGATTGAATTTTAAATAAATTTTCACAAATGAAAAGAATTCAATATAATAACATCTGAATGATTTGTTTTTTCAACATGAAGAAATACTTGTGTCACAATGTAAATAATTGTAAAATCCAATATTTAATTTTAATTTTTTTTTATGTAATTTATAACAAAAATAAACTGCCGAAATTGTAGCTACATAATGGGATTATCTTTCGCTAAAATAGTTATAATACAAATAGAAAAAAAGGCAAATTTATTATTGCCATAACACCCTACTTCGTTATCATTATTACATATGGTGAAAATACACTAACTAAAATGTAATACTGCAAGACTATCACTGAAATAATCGAATAGGGATAATATATATAATATCAGAAACCAGGCAGTATACACCTGTCGTTACACCCTCTTCTGTTATGATTATTACATGTTTTTTTTCTTGTTGTTGACGAAAATACATTAATTAAAATGTGATATTGCAAGACTGTTGTTAAATAAATCACCATATGGGAAAAATATATGCAAAAAACAAGATGGGATATGCTTGCCGTTATGAATTCCAAATAATTTTAATTGCTGCAAAAGACTTTAAATATTGCCAACTAAACTAAAGTCCGTAAAAAGATTTTCACTTAGATTTAGAATTTCTTATTGGCGCAAATTTTTTTAAATAGGGTTTCTGTTTTTCTTATTATTTTAAGTGGGAGGAGAATAACTTGCTGTATAAATTACCAAACAGCACAAGAATAATTATTGCTGTATAACTTTCTAAATAACACAAGTATATTCTGTATAAATTTGTCTGAGTGAAGCAAATAAAAAGTAAGTCGTTTTAAGTGACTAGTTAATGCTGTGTCAGCTTTTTACTGCTTCATAGAAATTGAGAATTAGTTGGGGTTGGGGTGTGCTACAAACAAAATGCTTGCAACCCTCTGCACAGTACCATTTACCTTTTTAATAGCAGAAAAACGACTTAATTTAATGAAACCCCATTAATAATGTTCTATTTTTTCTTAGGGATGAACTGGCCACTGCTATACTTAAAACAAAAGCTAAGCCAAACAGGCTCATGGTGGAAGAAGCAGTAACAGATGATAACTCAGTCGTCACATTATCTCCAGTAAGTTGACATGCCAATAGACACTTGTATTAAAATGATTAGCATAAGCACCCAAATAATATTTTGAAGTTAGAAATAAATTCAGTTTTCAAAAATGTGCTGACTATAGAGAAGAAAACCTCTTTGCAGCTGTGATCTGGGAGCACTGTGGACCACCTGCCCATTGATCCCCTGTTAATGGATATTTTGTTGCGATTTGCATAAATAATTTACTAAATTTTTAAATCAACACAAAAGAATAGCATACTTAAAGCTACAAACCAGTTCATGAATTTATGGCAATTTGTCAAATGCTCCGCTGCAAGAGTTCTGCTTTGGCAGATGTGTTGGCCTGGCGATGAGCATTGGAAATGAGCTAGTCGCAATTTTTGCGATTTCTGCATTGTCGAACAATTAACCATTAGGCCTGCGGAAGAGAAAATAGGCCATGCTGACGTCAGCAAGAATTATCACAGTTTGGGGTATCGGATCTAACCAAATAATCTAAGTCTGATGTAAACATTGACAAGTCCAAAGTGTGTGTGTGTAATGTTGAATCGCTGTAAGTCATTGCTTGTGGGTATGATCTTTGAAATTAAGAATTTATTCCAATAATCTTTTGAGCATAATTGTAGTTGATTTCTTAAAATCTCTCTCTGCACAATAGTTTTAGTTTTGTCATTCTACACTCTACTCTATCCAAACAAGTTTATAATGAACATCTTATCCCTCACCCTTTATATAAGAAGGGTAAAAGGGGGGACACATCGATTATTAATATATATATATTTTTTGAATTCTTCATATATTTTTTGATGATGATGAACAGCATTTATATACCTTATTTTTAAAATATTTTTTAGGATAAAATGGAAGAATTACAGTTGTTTCGTGGTGATACTGTGCTATTGAAAGGGAAAAGGAAAAAGGAAACCGTTTGCATTGTGTTGTCAAATGACGATGCCAGTACTAATGATAAAATTGGAATGAACAGAGTAGTACGACAAAATCTGAGAGTTCGACTTGGCGATATTGTTAGGTTTGTGCTTCTCTCATTGATTAATTTCTTAATCATAAAAGAACGATTCATGTGAAATTAATTTTATAATGGAGTATTGCTAGACTTGTGCAGAATATTTATTAACCAAAATATTGACCATAAACACTGCTTGATATTTCGAACTTGAAAGTCAGAGGATTGTGTAGTGCATTAAAGGAAATACATGGAATATTTATTAGTAATTTTTTGGTAAAACCCAAATTTGTTTTTATTTAGTGTACAAGCATGTCCAGATGTGAAATATGGCAAGAGGATACATGTTCTTCCAATTGATGACACTGTAGAAGGATTGACTGGGTTAGTGAAGAAACATTGAAACAGCTTTCAATATGTTCTCAATTTCTCTTGAGGGATAGGCCATAATAAGTATATTGCTTTTGCACCTGTTTTCTCTTGATTGTCTTACTTTTTACACAGGAGCATATTTGATGTATACCTAAAGCCCTACTTCCTCGAAGCTTACAGACCGGTGTGCAAAGGAGATCTTTTTCAAATTCGTGGAGGCATGAGAGCTGTTGATTTCAAGGTTGTTGAAACTGATCCTAGCCCGTATTGTATTGTTGCTCCAGACACTGTAATACATTGCGAAGGGGAGCCTATCAAGCGGGAAGATGAAGAGGAAGCATTAAACGAAGTTGGATATGATGATGTTGGTGGCTGTAGAAAACAGTTAGCCCAAATAAAAGAAATGGTTGAACTTCCACTGAGGCATCCTCAATTGTTCAAAGCTCTTGGTATAAAACCACCAAGAGGTATTCTTCTGTATGGTCCTCCTGGAACAGGAAAGACACTGATTGCTAGGTACGCGAATAAAAATTCATTACCCTTAATTCATGAAATGTTTGCATCTTTTTTTCGCGCATAAATGTACTGAACTTCTCTGCGTGAAAATTTCACCACTGTTAAAAAATTGTGAAAAAAATCTTTACGCAGCGACTGTTCATTCCTGACCTCATCAAAATTAAAAAAACCTGGCAAGTGAATTTTTCCACGGGTCAACTCGAGGTCTCGCTGGATCATTAAAATGTTCTGATCGTAGGTTATGAACTACGATTTTAGTTAGACTAAATGTTGACCTGGGATTGTGAAGCTATGTGTATTTTTTATTTTTTTTACAGGGCTGTTGCTAATGAAACAGGATCATTCTTCTTTCTAATCAATGGTGAGCACATTGTTTTTTGCTCTTGAATTTTTATGTGTTGCTTGGTAGTACCTCGCTTGTTC
This sequence comes from Hydractinia echinata, assembly GCA_030067915.1. Taxonomy (NCBI): domain Eukaryota; kingdom Metazoa; phylum Cnidaria; class Hydrozoa; order Anthoathecata; family Hydractiniidae; genus Hydractinia; species Hydractinia echinata. Next base: position 966,438 of record JASGCC010000060.1, read on the forward strand.
ATTACACCTTGCTACTTAACTTTATTTGTGCAAACGTTCTGAATAGGCCAACAGACTTTTCAGCTAGCCTAATATTTCTTTAATTTTTTTTCTGTTCAATAGGTCCTGAGATCATGAGTAAGCTGGCTGGTGAATCTGAAAGTAATCTGCGAAAAGGTAATCTAGGTTGCATTAGTGTTGAGTTGTTTATTTTGATAATCGGTGTCTCACACTTCTTGTTTTATTTTTCAGCTTTTGAAGAGGCGGAAAAGAATTCACCAGCGATCATCTTCATTGATGAAATTGACGCCATTGCACCCAAACGAGAAAAAACACACGGTGAAGTTGAAAGGAGAATTGTATCACAACTGTTGACACTTATGGATGGCTTGAAGCAAAGAGCGCATGTTATAATTATGGCTGCTACAAACAGACCAAACAGTATCGACCCTGCCCTAAGACGATTTGGTTAGTGACAGTTTTTTTTAACCCTATTCGTGCTGGGGGAGGGGGGAGGCTGGTTAAGTTCCCCCGTGTCCAACTTTCTTCTATAACATTTTATTTGCTTATAGTAGTTACACCTTGGTACCAAAAGTTGAACTGAGTTCGTTTTTAAAATCCTATTTTACATACAGCAGCCATATTTGATATGAAGTGGTGATTGAAATTCCATCTTTATTGCTTGTTCTTTTTTGTCAGTACCCTCCTCAACGCAATTGACAGCTGGCCGTGCACTGGAAGCCCTTTAAAGGACCCTTATTGATAGCAATGTAATGTAATGTTTGAATTCGCGTTATAGGTCGTTTTGACAGAGAAGTGGACATTGGTATCCCAGACGCAACAGGCCGATTAGAAATTATACGCATCCACACAAAGAACATGAAATTAGATGACGAAGTCGATTTGGAGCAAATTGCTGCTGAAAGTCATGGTTATGTGGGATCAGACATGGCTTCACTATGCTCCGAGGCAGCTCTTCAGCAGATTCGGGAAAAGATGGATTTAATTGATCTTGAAGAGGAGTCTATCGATGCCGAAGTGTTGGACTCACTTGCTGTGTCTATGGATAACTTTAGAGTGAGTGTTGGTTGTAGTTTTGTTGCAAAATACAGAAACATTTTTAATTATTTGTTTTGTCCTGCTTTCTTAGCAGAAAATCTTTTGGAAAAAGATTTCTAATTCAATTTGTTATGTTTGTTTAATTTTATGATGTTGTCTAAAACTTCAGTTCATTTTTATTAGTCAACCTGATGTTATATTATCTTTAATATCGCCTTTAAAAACACAAAATTGTACTTCAGGATTTTAAAGCACTGATTAATTTGTATACATCACGAAATCACGAAATTATTGCTCATTGTTTTTTTATAGTTTGCTATGGGAGCAACTAATCCATCAGCGTTACGAGAAACTGTTGTTGAAGTGCCGAACGTAACCTGGAACGACATTGGTGGACTCGAGAAAGTGAAGCGTGAGTTGCAAGAACTGGTACAGTACCCAGTCGAACATCCCGAAAAGTTCTTGAAGTTTGGAATGACCCCATCCAAAGGTGTCTTGTTCTACGGTCCACCTGGGTGTGGTAAAACTCTGTTGGCCAAAGCCATTGCTAACGAATGCCAGGCGAATTTCATTTCGATCAAAGGTCCTGAGTTATTGACTATGTGGTTCGGAGAATCGGAAGCCAACGTCAGAGACGTTTTTGACAAGGTATAAACTGCACACAATTTGTTAATCGTCCAAGCAATGTTAAACCACTTGATCTATTTACACGATTCCTTGGTCTATCTACATGATTCCTTGGTCTATCTACATGATTCTCTTGGTCTATATACATGTTTTCTTGATCTATCTACATGTTTTCTTGGTCCATCTACATGATTTCTTGGTCTATCTACATAGACAGCGTAACGGCATTCTAAACTAATCATAGTTTGTTTACATGCGTCTATTTTACTGAATTAAATAATTATTTTGTAAAAATTTCAGGCTAGAATGGCTGCACCGTGTGTGCTGTTTTTCGATGAATTAGACTCTATCGCCAAATCTCGTGGTGGAAGTGCGGGTGATGGCGGTGGTGCGTCCGATCGTGTCATCAATCAAATTCTAACAGAGATGGACGGTATGGGAGCTAAAAAGAACGTGTTTATCATCGGAGCTACCAACAGACCAGATATTATTGATTCTGCAATCTTGCGTCCAGGTCGTCTTGATCAGCTTATATACATTCCACTACCAGACGAACCATCTAGAATGTCCATCTTGAAAGCTAATCTCCGTAAAACTCCTATCTCAACCGAGATTGACTTGGAATACCTGGCTAAGGTAACACACGGTTTCAGTGGTGCTGATCTGACCGAGATTTGTCAGCGAGCATGCAAGTTAGCTATTCGAGAATCTATCGAGAAAGATATCGAGAGAGAAAAACAACGAGAGGCTAACGCTGATACTGACATGGTAAGTTTGAACTATTACGTGATACACGTCGTTACCGGTAAACCACCAGATACCGCGGAAGATAAACTATTGGAAAATTTACGAACTTTTTAGCGACTGTTTTATTACCTATCAATTAGTAGTTGGGGAATTAAATATCAAAATTGACATGGCTTTTCTGGAATACAATTAATATTAACTCTTCTATTATGTTATAGGACATGGAAGATGAAGAGGATCCAGTACCAGAGATTCGTCGTGATCATTTTGAAGAGTCGATGAAATTCGCTCGTAGATCAGTTAGCGACAACGATATTCGAAAATACGAAATGTTCGCGCAAACGTTACAACAAAGTCGTGGTTTAGGAACTAATTTTAGGTATTTAAGTGTTCTTAAACGGGGGACAGGGCAGCTTTTTCAGGCGATAGTAAACAAAAATACGTGAAATGCTATCGCCTTAGTCAATTTGATTCTGTATTACTGGTAGCACACCTTGTTACTAAAAAACTCTTTTCGTGTCGCCACTTATAGCAACGATTCTGAGTAAACGTTTTGCATCCAGCCTTTCAGAATGCAGTAATTTGCCGAATATTTTGCTTGTAGTGACTCGACGGTTGTAACAAAATTGAAATTATTGCCCCGTGTCTCCGTGGCTTTAGTATAGTCGTGAGGAAAGGTTAAAGTCTGATGTTTACCGTTTAATACAACGAGAAAGTAATGCTGTAGTTTTTACTGGTTATTTAGCTAATATTCTTTTTGCGAGTTTTTTTTAAGCCATTAGATTTAAGTGAAAATTAGGCTGCCCTCATCGTGGCTGATGGACCGAGGAAAGCCGTATTTTTTATGAAATTGTCCATGGATTTCCTCTTAACCGTTACCGTAAATTTCAATTGATAATAATTTATTTGCATATTTCCTTAGGTTTCCAGGTGCTCAACAAGGCGGTGGCGGTGGCGGTGGCGGAGCCGCTCCTGGCGGTGGAAACTCTCAACAGCCTAATTTATATGAAGAGAATGCTGACGACGATCTGTACAGCTAAACGATCGGTTACGACGTAAACACAAATACAAACTGTTATTAAATGAAATCTTGCGGAGATGATGTGTCGTCTCTCACACCCTCACTTGTTCTTTGTTATTGTTATATTATATTTAATTAAAAAATTTAATGTATTTTTTACAATAGTTTTGTTGTGGGGTGTGAGAAAATTTACAAAAAAAATACAAACGAAACATTCAAGCGGGATCTATCTTTTTGATGATTTATATTTTCTGGTACAAATTCTGTTTATCATTTTCACGACGTGCATGGAAGGTTATTCCTATTATATTCTTACAGTCAGGGTTATACAAACTACAAATATCGGACATATTGGTTCACATTTTCAAGCACAGGAATACCGTACAATTTGTCTCAATATATCTAGCTCGTGTGATTTTCCTAATTTACAACCATATATAATGTCTGGGCTAAAAAAATAACTGTTCAGCGCAAGCTAAAACAGAACGCTGTCTCTGCAACTATTTTACAACTGTAAAAACCTGACATTAAATATTCGGAAGGTTTTCATTAGGCAAATCTGTTGTGTTGCGTGCTTCGTTTGGTATTATGTGCCAGCGGTGTTACCATGTCACGTGTACTATTTCACATCGTAGTAACATTAAAATAAAAAAATTAATTGTCTTTTTCTGTAAAAGCTGGACAGAATTATTCCGGTCGTCGCCTTGTTCTACCAACCGTCTTGTCTTCCCTCCCATAAAAGCACATCCAACTTGCGTCAAATATTTTATCGATGACGTTTTCTTCATATATACTGACACAGAGGAATGTCTACGAAAACTTTTTGAAAAAATTAATTCACTTCACCCCCATATCAAATTCACTTTTACCTATTCCAGGGATAAAATTAATTTTTTGGACACCTACATACATGTAGGAAAAGATCGAAAGCTTTGTTCTAGTTTATACACCAAACCCACTGATACATTTAGCCTCCTCCACTACAACTCCTTCCATCCAACATTTACGAAATCCTCCATTATATACTCCCAATCCCTAAGATACAGAATGCTTATTACCAAGGATGATATGCTAAACAAAGCATTAAAAAACTTGGAAATGGTCCTCAAAAACCGAGGACACCCCCAAAAACTAATACAAGAAAACATGAAAAAAATAAAAAACTTATCACAAAAGGATGTACTCTATCACGATACACCTAAAACAGATAATACTCAAAGGTATCTAGTTTTCCTCACACACTATTCCAAGGACAATACTACAATCAAAAAAATTATTAATAAACATTGGCACCTTATAGAGAATGACCAAGAGCTCAATAAAATCTGGCCTGACTCTCCCATTATTGCAACTATGCGGCATAAAAATATCAAGGATTTACTTGTCAAGGCAAGGGTTGTATAAGCTCCCGACCGTAAGGTTAACTGGGTCTCACTAGTCCTCACAAAACCAAAATGATTTAAGACTTAATATAAACCTGAAAATTTTCAAGATCATTATTTACTATAACAACATTATTATTTCCTATAACACGAACCACCTACCAATCCCTTTGTATTTACAAACTAGTTATCATGCTAGAACAGATGGATTACCATATCTTCTGTAAGGAACATCCCTCTCTCTCTCTTTTTAGGCCCCCGTCCCAACACGTTGTTTGCCTCGGAATCGCCGATGTGGATCCCTCAACATTGGCACATACATCTCCGTTACCAATCGAATTAAAAAATGTGATGCAAAAAAGCTACTATCATGTTAGTAAAAATAAACAATGACGTAACAATAATGGTGGAATATTGTAAATCCAATCACCTACTGTTCGATAATGACGTTTGTTTTGCTATACCAGTATCAAATAATTTATTACGACACTAGACAACAATACGGAAACCCTATTAGGAAACACGTGGGAAACAGCAATATTGCGATTTTTATACTAAAACAACATGAGAATGTAACCTAGCTAACCGCCATCACTGTTGATGTTTTACTGAAGTAACCTACTGCGATACCGGCTGTATCCTTATGAAATAGAATGTATTACAAACAATTACCACTACCACGTGGTACGGATCAAATAAAATGGATATTATTCTATTTGTAACGAATTAACATGTTATGCATAATACTTGTATTATATAACACGACTGTCAATATAACTCTTGTTATTTCATCAATTTTTGATATCAAACCCTTTATGTTTTTAGTCTTATTTTCGATTTTAATTGCTCCTTTGGCTATTTTATTTCAGTTCGCCCGGCCCTTTGTTACGCACTTGGCCGTGAACAGACCCTAGTTTTTCGTAGTTCACCAATCAAAAAAATTGTTTTAATCCAGCAAATACAGCCAGCTCTACGGTGGACCCGCGTTTCGAGAGTCCGTATACACGGAAGGGAAGGGCGTATGAGTACCTTCACCATTTCCTTTATCCCTTTACAGTGAAGACTAACGCTGTGCACATTTAACGGCTTTTAGAACTGTACATACACGCTAACTCGGCCGTTAGCCTAGTTTTCTATTCATCCAGATTACCCCCAGGCGCGCGTGTTCCACGTCTCTAGCACTGCCCCTCTACCTTGTTGTATATTCGCTACTCACAAACTGTACATTACGTCACTTACCCGAGGCGCAGTGGTGCTCTCAACCAATTAAAATCTCACCATTACAGGTGCCCTTCACCTACCAATTATATTTACCCATGAAATCACGTGACTCAGTCTTCTTTAGCAACGAGAAAGCACATTTTTCCCTTTCCTTTTTCACCTCGCTAATCATCGCACGTGGTTTGTTATCGATTACTTACAAAATCTGTTAATCATGGCCAACAAACAAATCGAGAAAGAAATATATAGAGGTAACCCTTCCGTTATAAACAGACCCTTCAAAATGATCGACCGCTTACGCCAGGTCGGTTTGTTTTGATTCTATCACGGATCAATTTCACTACCCGAGCAGAAAGCGGTATAAGAAACAAGGCCTGTGCGTCTGATGAAGCCCTTGTTTCTTAGGTCATCCCTTTACCCACACAACATCCTTTCTCTACATACGATACTTCGAATCCTCCACTGGAGATTAGGGACACCCAATCAAAAAACAATCTCAAAGAGCTCTGGGGAAGAGAATGCGATAACTGTTACAAGAGGAACATTATTTAAAAAGATCATAAATTTGAAAATCTCTGAAAAACTTTTTAATAATACATATCTACATCAATCCACAGTCAGTCATAGCCTAAAATAAAATAAACGTTTATAAATTGTGGAAGGAGATTGTGGCGAAGATAAATCTTGAAACACTAGAAATTCTTCACGCTTTAGTATGGAAGTGGTTGAACGACTTTCAGTACTAGTGGTGACAGTTTGAAGACTCTTCAGGAAGACTCAAATTTAGTACCTGGCAGTGTAATGTGTTCTTCATATCTGACGTTTTTATTGGCTTATATCGATCACCACGTGAGCGGGCGCTATTTTTCTGTAGCGACCGGCTGAAATGTACACACAAAAAGTAAACAACCTTTCGTAAAATTTGAACGCTGTCAAACATCCAAATAGATTTAAGTTTTGAACTAACCAATTTAGGCTTTTTGGCAATAATACGATGAAATAGACCAATTTATATTGAACCAACGAAGTATATATGCTACGAAATATGGACGCAATAACTTCAGTAAGTTTTGTCAAGTGGCCATAAAAATAGAGCCACACTGAAAAGCTACAATAATGGCTAATAAACCGTTTAGCCGGGCGCTACGTGGGAAAACAGCAACCTTGGTTGTTTTCATGAACCTTACTGCGTTCGGTCCATGACGTCACAACCTCGGTCGCTATTTTCTCGTAGCGCCTGACTAAACGGTTTATAAGCCATTAATAGTACACGTTTTTTTTTACAAGAAACATGCATATAAGAAACATGGGCAGGCTCAGAAAGGCAGGAAACAATTTTTTTCTGAGACATATTCTTCTCCATAAACCAAAAACTAAACGGAAAGCACTAAAAGTCAAACAAAAATCAGGGGAGGTTGTATGCACATTTTTATGGTGAAAGAAACTCACAGGAAAACATTTGCATCGATTTTCTCAGGGAGGAAGTGTGTTTGTTCATCGGGAAAGCATGTTTTTGAAACAATTGAGAAGCATTGAGGCTTATTTCTCGAAAAAAGCTAAGAAACATTGAACCTATAATAAAAAAAACGTGTATTTTCCCTTCTTTTAGTGACTTACGTGTAGGGTAAACATAAAATTAATCAGACGAGAAATGACGTTCGGAAATATATAACTTGAAGGTATCAATACGTTTTCTTAGCGCTTACCACGATCCTTTGTTATGATGTTGATCAATTTCTCACCCCATTTCTTATGTCCTCTGCAAGTGGAATAGCCAAATATCGCACAATTTTTGCCAGGCGTATTAAAATAAACACCAAACTACTATGAAATAAAGCCAAAACATACAAGCAATTATACGCCATTTTGAATTTCTGTGCAGGTTCGGAGATCTGAGCGCGAGCTTCATTCACTCTTATAAACATAAACTAATAGATAATTTTTTGCCACCAGACTATAACGTGTGTTACCGATAATTACATGACAAAAAGTGAAATTCCACAAAAAATTGAAAAACACATATTTCGTTAGTCAATATTGTTAAATCTTTTACCTTAAACCCATACATAACTGGTGCTAGCAATATTTTGGACTCAAAACTCAATAATAATTCTCTGTAACGAGTTCAACATCTTACAGTGATCTTATGACATCAAAAAACACTAAATACAGTAATCTGAGCTATCTCATCGAAGTACTTGACTTATTTCCTAATGATCGGAACCGGTAAAGCAAATAAATATCTTTACGCACCAATTATTTAAGACGTATTAAACGTGTTTTTCGTGTGCTAGATGAATATATATATATTGTAATGAAAAGCATAACGCTGTGAATGTCGCACTTTTTTTAGAATGTCTCTAAATCTGGCGTTTTGCCAACTTTATTCCCAGCATCTGTTGTCTTGTTTTCTTGTTTCGTGGACCGGCGGGACAAGCATGACCCCTGGAAGAGGATTCTTCAAGTCACCCTTCAATGCACTTTTTTAAGTGAAATAATTGATAAGGTTTTGTCTCAATTAACCCAAGTTTTATGTCACACCTGGCCTACATCTAAATTTAGAAAAAGTATAATCATTCCCCGAAAGAACTGAAAGCACGATTTTTCAAAGTTTGCCTTACTGTCTCAACCTCGTTCCCAGGGCATCTTGTATCTTTATGACATCGGGACGGCGATCGCCGTTATAGAAAAGAGACAACAGGCGCTGGGAACGAGGTCATTCATGACATGTACTGAATTTACAAGTATGTCGGCTTTGCTAATGCACGATGACCAACTTCGTTCCCAAGGGTGCTGGCATCCTTGCATTAAACAAACCCTTGGAACGATGGTGACATGATGATATGGCAAATCATAGCATGTTTAGAGGAGAGAAAGTATTTGACGAGACAAAACTTTCTAGTTCTGGAGATTGTTTTTAAAAAGACATTCGTCTTGCAAATGCCCTTGGCTATCAATATAAATAATTTTTGGCAGGCACAAAATATTTTCGACGGCGTTTGAGTCGGCGAGCCGTAATTGCGTTCGGTCAGAGAATCCGAGGCAATATCCTGTGTATGCTATATATTTGGGTATATTATACTTTAAAAGTGACAATACATTTATTATGTCTCAAGGCCAATTTTAAAAAAAGAAGTAATAAAAAAAGCTTCTGGGAAACGAACCGCAATTTTTGGATGAGAGGACAAGACAAAGACGGGTAATGGTGGGTACCATTTGATAGCCCTATCTCCTATGTAAAGCACGGGAACACTCTTTATCTGTCTGTTCATCTGAGCTGTTCTTGCCGGATGCAGGGCCCGTTTTTGTTCATTTTAACACAGCAAAGAAACGTTTGCTGAATATTGTCGGTGTTGGCGCCCTATCCCTATACAAACAAGTGGCGCGAAACATTTTCAAACGTAAACAAAGATGGAGGTGGACTGCTGAAATACTCCTTTTTCCATCACAGTCTGAATTGCTTTTTTATTCTGAACGCAGGAATATAAGAAAAAATAATGAAATGGACCATATAAAAGGAATAACCAAAATTAGTTGTGCTTTTATTTAGATGTTGCTATTTGTCGTTTTTTTGGTTGTATTTCTTGATGGAAGGTCTAATATTGTTATTTTGACTATATAGAGAAAATAAAAATAATTCTGAATACAGTTAGGAGCTTATAGGTTTTTCCAAAGCTATGTTGTTCACATCTTTAGGTAATTGATTGATAGCCTAAAAAGCTCATTATTTGTGTATCTTTATTTATTATGGTGATTGAAACATTGCAAAATATATTGACTGAAGTAGATAGATAGATGTGCATATTTTACATGGCTAGCCTCACAAATATCGAGGGATATACCCTGTCTATTATTTCCAGGAGGGGCCATGGCTTAGATGGAGAGTCCTAGAGTATTTAATGCTCATTTTGAGCTACGCAGACCCAATTAGGGCCCGCACTTTACTAGACAACTCCCGGCAACATCCAACGGCCCACACAGTGTGCCATCTTCCCAATTTCCCTCACATGGCTTGGGTTAACCCGGGGCTATGGTAACATTCACTCGCCCATGTTGAAAAGTAGCTTATAGTTGAAACATAGTATCCTGTTTGGCAACTTTTATTCGTTATATATATATATCCCCATGCTATGATATTAGTTGTCAAAAATATCTTCCAAATTAGGCTTGATATGTCAGATAGCCAAACAATGTATATATAAGGCAATGTTTATATGTTTCTTATTTGTTTCTTGTTTCTTATCCATCCAGCTTTTAGACAGCTTTCAGATTTTTTCCACTGGGGGCCACTTAAATCTATATGTGACGATTCTAGGGAATTTGATAACAACCTATAATTATCGATCACTATTTAGTGATAATTCATGAAAAAAAGAACAGAATTATCAATAAATAAAATGGATTAGCGATCAGGTCATTAGCGATAAACAATGCTGAGCTATAATTATCGCTAATTTGATTTGCTTTGTCAGCAGATTATCGATAATAGTGCAATATGGCCGACGCATAAATTTTTTAGCTTATTATGCGTAAAGCAAGCTAGACAACATTCTTTTAATGTTTGTCGATTAAATAACTTGCAAAACAGCAAAAACGGTTTGCTTGATGTTTTCATAAAGTGTATTAATATTCTTTTTAGAATCGTAAATATAATTTGTTTGATTTTGAAAAAATAATTTAGTTAGTCTCTTTTAATTTTTTTTGTTCTGCAAAATATCACACGCTGTAAACATGCGGCGCTGTCCAGACCCCTTTTATTTTAGATTCTTCTTTTGGACGCAATGGCTGCGCTGGAACAAAACGTTATTAAATTAACTTACTACTTTATAACAAGTAAGAAATAAGTTTCTGTTTGTATAAAAGACTACGCCAATAAATTTACAGCTTTTTTAAAACTAAAACAAGTCTGAGTTACGGGAGCTAGCTAGCCTCTAACAGTTGCATTGGAATAATTTTAGTTGTGATCGTTTAATTTGCCAAACTTTCAGTCTGAAAAATTATATTATATCGGCAAATAAAATAAGGAAATCTGCTTAAATGGAAATTGATACAGCCAAATTAGGGGGTGTTTTTGTTTGTGTCACTTAAAGTCCTGTTTTTAACCATGTTAGATTTTTTTCACTGCTTGCATGCTGGGAGATTTCTTTATATTACACAAAATTGCAGTACCAAAAATATCATTTTTAGACATTGACACAATAAAGCTAGTGCGTGGTCATTCTGTAACAAATTTTTCAATATTTTTTTTGGAGTGCCAGTAAAATCCTGTATCGGACATTTCATTTATGGGAGATGGTGTCGTCAGAAATTTGATATTTTGATACCCAATTTTTGGGCGAAAATTTGCATTGCATATTCCTTTATATTTAGAATTATGATGTTACATGCTGGAGAAGAGTTTTGTGTGCTTCAGAAATCTTGATGGTTCCCATGGTCCACTCCTGAGTTATATATTTATAGTAATGTATTTTAACCAAAAAATAAATTTAGCCTCTTATTTTTGGTCACACGCGATAGTGAAGTTACCTATAAATTAGGGTCTGTTCATATGTCAAAGCTTTTCTCTAGGTCCGCTCATCACGATTTTCTGATTTTTTACACAGTTATTTATAAATAAATACTAGGAAAGTAACATTTTTGGATTTAAGATGATTATCATTACTTTTTTCTATAAATGGTTTAAAATATTATTGCAGATCGTTATCTAGTCCCACATGCGGCCTCTGGTTTCAATTTTTTTTCACATTTTCTTAAAATTGATAAAATATAACCTGAGAACAAGGTTATTTACCAATTTCAGTTTAGATTGTAAAAAGTTTATTTTTGTAATCTAACTTAACAAATAAATGTATTTACTTACTTACTTATAGGGATCGTCTCCACGATCGTTTCAAATTTGATCGTTTCAATTTGTATCATTTTTTTTTTGAAACGATCTCTATACGAATTTGAAACGATTTGAAACGATTAAAACTAATAGTAATTTGTATCCCATTCGTATCAACATTTATAAATTTGCTTTAAAATCGTTTCATTTCAGTTAGAATCCTTTCGCAATCGTTTCGCAATCGTATCGTAATCGCTTCATATAAATTCGTTTCAACTCCATTTTAAAATCGTTTCAAACTTTTTTGCAAACGCTTCGTTTCGTTGCCTGTAGATCGTTTTAAAATCGTTTCTAATTTATCACATTGCAATTATCATGTGTACTATTTGTAGCCGATTTCTATAGAACCATTTACTAAGTAAATTCTAAAGTTTTTAAATAAATACGCATAGTTTTAACTACGTAGTGCGCTGCACTCAAAATTTCAAAAATTGTGAGAAAGGATAATTCGCAAGTAACTTATTTTTTTTCTTAGATAAGATTTATCTATTTATTAGACATAATATTTGCATATCGTAAAATCTTTTTTCGCAATGTCATAACAAAATATGGCTTTGTTAGACTTGGTTTTTTATAACGAAATACGGCAAGAAGTTGATGTTCTCTCGGTATTTTTTTAATACGAAACAGTCCTGGTCATATGAATGCCACGATAAAAAACGGTCGGTGTTATTATGAAGAACGTAAGGTATAGAGAACATTAAAGTCAGCCCCTTTCCTTCATGCTGACACTCTTATGTTTGGCTGGTGCATTACACTGAGACTCGAACGAAAGACGGAAGACCATTTGGAACCATGCCACAAGTCAGTCCGACCTTCATCATCACAGAGAATACTGCGAGAAGAGTGTGCACCCATGCAACAGGCCTTGCCATGAGCAAATGACCTCCCGACACTCGGGGCAAGTGTGAGTATACCTATGACTGTTTGATTCATATATAATCTTATGGATGGAAAGCAGCTAGCTACCTATAACAGCACACTGATAAAACAAAACTTGACTTCGTTCGCATCGATGAAAGCTCCACGCTGTTGTCGTTGTGATTGGGATATGCGTAGTTGCAGCGCAGCTTATTTGCGCTTGTGTGAAATCGGAAAACTGCTAACTTCGTTTCCAGACTCTCTTTCTCTCTCTCTCTCTCTCTCCTCTCTCTTATGAATGAATGTTTTTTTCTGCGCTTAGAAAATTTATGGATCTTGATATGTTTTTATTCTTTATTTACTAGGCCATATTCTGTTCAAACATAAACGGGATGCAAGAAACGCAAAATCGAATGCAGACAAAAATCCCTGGTTACAACGCGACCATAAAAACATTTGTATTTATGTTTAATTTTTCAAATAAAAACTAATCGAAAAAACGTTTTTTTCTGTACAAATAAAAACTGTCAATAAAGAATAACAATCATTCAAATCCTTCGAATTCTTCTTCGGAATCGGTATCTGAAAAGTTGTAACCTTCTTCAATACTGTCATCGTCGTCCTCATCACACTCATCTTCATCGCTTGAGATAACCACGTCAACGTTGCTGATCTTTTTTTTGGGAGGCTCGAGAGAAACTTTACGCCGCTTCTCTTTATAAATGGTATAGGCTGAATCGAGAATTTCATCACGATCTTTTTGTGACCATAAATGATTATTCACAGAAATTATCATCAAATCTTCGAGGCCATCATGGTTGAGTGACAGTCTTCGATCAGACAATACCATCGTTAGTGTTGAAAATGCGCGTTCAACTGTGGAATTAGATCCTGATATGCACATGATTAACTTGATAAGGAGAGCGACATTAGGAAATTCTTTTTCCCGTTTTGTCAAAATGACCTTCCACAACTGATGACCTTCAAAAGAGCTGTACGAATCTTCAACTAACTCCTTCAAATCCGCCCATTCCCGGTTACATTTCGACAACACAAAACCAGCAGCTTTCAGAGGAACATGAAAGTGATTAAATAATGCCTCAATGTCCTTGATGCCATAATCACGCTCATCTGTGTTCCAGAATTTTGGGTCGAATATTTTCATGTTTTGAAAAACTGGTTGCTGCATTGAGCTGAACCGTGTGTTCATAACGACTTTGAGTTGTTTCAACACCTGTTTGATATGTTTGATCGCAGATTCATATAGCTCGCCGCCCTGTCCAATCAAATTTAACATGCGGACATCATGAAATTCCTGATTTCCAAATCTTTTTCGTTCGTGTCCTGCATTGGGATAGGACTTCTTTATCGTGCTCATTTTTCTTCCTAGTTTGAGTGGATCTTCGCTATCCGATACCTGAAAGAAATTCACAAATTTTTCAGCATCGCACCTGATTTCTTCCACATTGTTGTCAATGTATTTGTCTACATTTTTCACAAACTTCTTAATACTTGAAGCGATCTGATATGGCATGAGGGAATCGTTTTCGAACATTAATGAGATAGGCGATACCAAGCTCAAAACTTCGAGGTAACTACAGACAGATAGTAATACTTCCAAACTTTTAAATTTCTTTAACAGGCCACTTATTTTTGCACGTGTTTTTTGGCATTTAGTGGTAATAGCAGCATCTTCGAAACATGTAATAAAAGCTGGCCACATATGAATTAATTTGGAGAAGCCTCTCTTTCGATGACTAACAAATCTCGTACCATGAATTTTTGGCAAGGGGTAGTATGTTATATTTTCCGCTGCCGCAGCTTCCTTAAGTTTCGCTTTCAAAGCACCAGAGTTTTTTAATAGATAAAAAATGTTTATATAAAATTGTTCTGTTGCTGCACACTTCAAATCATTTTTCATTGTATCCTTCACAGCCAATTCAATTCGGTGGTTGACACAGTGAATTTTCAACAGCCAAGGCCTTTCTTGCATTAACTGTGTCAGTGTACCATTGATGTTCCCCATGTTCACATTAGCCCCGTCGGCTGTGGCACTCACTATGCTATTCCTATACTTTTCTTCATTGAGTTTCATGTTTTTAAGGAATGTATCATCCAGTGCCTTTTTTACGGAATCTGCATCGACGCCACCAAACTTTTCCATATCAGCAATATTTGTCATAAGACAAGCAGGCTTCCCGCCAAATTCTGTCCTGGTCATAATCATTTCCTTATCTGACCCAGTTTTCCGAGCCTGTGATCCGTCACTAAGGATGGATAAAAAGGGACTGCCGACAAGTATCGATGACACACGAGCCCTCACTGCTGAAGCCAGGGCATTTACAAGAAGACGTGCAGCTTTAGGGTTGTCCATATTATTAATTAGTCGAACGCCATTATCTCTCAAACACCCAACCAGAACTTTAAAATGAGTAAAGGGCATCGTCGGTTCCAGAGCCATCTGATATGCACCCTTTAAGAGACTCATGTAAGCATTTGTCGAAGCCTCTTCCATACTCGACGTGATAGTAGGCTGCGATCGTTTGTTTTGGCTGAAAACAAGGGAAAGAGTGAAAGGAAAAGTGAACACATGATTTCCGTTAGATTCCTTCTTCACAAAAAATAAATAAAATGTTTTTGTAAAAAAATATTGGATATCTCACCTACTACTGAGCGGTATATTCACTCGTTCATTTTCCGGTTTACGACCCTCTATATCTAACGCTATATTATGAGCGTCTCCACCCAAATGTCGATTGATTGCAAATTTTGTGATGTTGTTTGTGCCTTTAACAAATCTCAACATAGCGTCGAGCATTACTCCCTTGCATTTGGGGTGTTTACGTATCTCTTTTTCATTCCTTGTACATACTAGACACCACATGAAGTTGACAAGAGTGCACCCATCCTCAGGTGTCACAATCTTGAACCCAATTACACCACCCTTCCCCCAAGAATTAAATGTTGAAAGTTTGACGCTTTTTCCTTTTCCCGAGTTTTCTGCAGCCATCGTGAAATTGATAATTACTACAAGCGAACTAACTTTTTATGGTATTTTTAAACACGTTTTAACGGTATTCTATATTCAAATCGAATGAAGGATGGAAAATCGAACTAATAACAAAAATAACTTCACAATGACCTGGTTTCTCCTCATATGTATGTTAATGTGTGTAATAGGTTTTCAAACATTTATAAAATATATCGTCTGTAGAAACCATGTTTTAAGAGAGAAGAAAAAATACAGGGTGGCATTGACATGTGGCACAATTATATAAGAAAATACAACAGGTGCATCATTTTGTGTATAATTAATATAAACAAAAAAAACAAGAAAAAACACATTTTGAATCTCCTTCGATGAAATCACTTTTGTTGTATTAATCAACAGCATATGAAAATCATGTTTCAAAGTTTTCGGCGACGGTTAAATAGCGTAACTCCACGGCTCAACCTGAAACAGTAAAGTAAACACTATTCAAAATGGCGAATGAACTGTCGCACGATGGGTGGAAAATGATCACACCAAATATCTTTTCAGTTTCAGGTTGAGCGTTCGTGCAGGAATTTCACTTAAAAGACCAATCAATTCTTGAGAAAAACGTTTACACTTATCTCAAAATGTTAATATTTACGCGAGCAATAGAATGCTCGGGTAACGAGCATTTACGCGAGCACTACGCGGGCGCGAGCAATTGCTCGCGACTCATGGCAAGGCCTGATGCAAGTTAAATATAACCAGAACGTGGGAGAGGTTAGGTGCCCTGTACCTTAATACAGCTTTCGGACGAATGTTCTCGTGATATAATACCAAAGAAAAAACATGTTGAATAAAGTTTAAAAAATCTTTTTAAAAGGGGAAAGAGAAATCAAATATGTTTAGTAATAATAATCAAAAAAAATTGTATATCGTATTAAAAAGAAGTCCAGAAGTTCTGTCTCCCACACGACACAGCAGGCAATAAGTCAGCCCTGCCCTCGGTTTTGTGAGAAGAGATGTTCTGCGAAGACTCTAACAATTGAGTCTCCCGTACAGTTTTGCTTCATGTTAAGCTGTGCCAGTGACAAGCATTTTCGACGCATGCCACCGGCGACTTCTGCGATATACAACCTAATGATTTAGAAAAACTATAAACGTATGAATAAACAATAAATATAAGATTTCTTTAAAAACGTAGATATAAAAACGTAGATATAAAAGAAGTTTAAGCTTGTAAATGACGCCTTCTGTAAGATCGACACCTGCTTTAAAATAATTTTTAAGAATCGATTTTTATTGCGTTTTAATTGTTTTTTAATTGAGATTCAAAGAAAAACAAAATTCGTTTTACAATTCGTTTCCGAATTCGTTTCAGGAGTTGTTTCAGAATCGTTTCAGAAGTTGATTCTTAATCGTTTCGGAACTTTGTTTCTAAATCATTTCCCATTCGTTTCATATGTATAATCCTCTATTTTCCCCCAAAAGACAACGAAATCAATAAAAATACAAAGACCCTCTTCCCCCCAAAATTTGGACGTCCTTTTAAAGATGACTCTATGCATTATGAAAGAAAAATAGCCAATGACCCCTTCCCCAGCCTTGTTACAAAATTTGTCTGGGATAGAAAGTAACACATTTTATTTATTTGTAACAAAGAGTACATGAAACGCGCGCCTTGTTAAATTCCTTGGTTTACTGATTTTGTTACAAACTTTGTTTTCAAAAGAAAAAGTGATACAGTTTCCTAGAGCAAGAACTACATGAAAACGCGCTGTTGAAGTAAACAAAACACATAACTATCCACATGTTCGACGGCTATCCTCTTGCTTTATTCTCTAGATTATGATCCTATAAAAAATAAAATTTATCCTGACTAAAAATCAAGGTAACTAGCTAAACTTTCTTGGTCAATTTTGAATCTTCTGATTGTTTTCCTTATCTAGAAAATTATCTAAAAAGAAGAAAATAACACAGATCAAATATCCCATAAGTCCCTGATTCGCTACATAGTTTTATTCTGAAATTTTTAGTATTTTTATTTCCATTTCTACTAATGTTAGTAAGGGTTGGGAGCAATTATATTATAAAATTATATTGCAATTTAATTATATTATAAAAAAAAATAATAAAGAATTATTTAGCTTTCAGACACGGTGTTTTTCCCCGTGCGCATGAAACTTTTCGCAGCAAGGGATCAAAACTCGGCTTCCTTAGCTCGCTAGCATTTATCAAGTACCGCTGTCATTATTATTTTAATTTATGCTAATTTAGCCCTAGCAAAATAGCGATAAATAGCGATAAATAAAAAAAGAAAATCCCTTAGCGATATTTATCGATAATTTTATATTTTTAATCTAAATTATCGATAAAACTTTTTGCTTAGCGATCAGACGCTATAAGTGATCGATAATGAAAAATTATCGCTAAATAGCTTGTTATCAAATTCCCTAGAATCGTCACATATGTTAATCTTACCTACTTCTACCAAACTGTTAGTCGTTCGTTCTGTGCTTTGAATTGAAGTTCCATTTTTTTAGCTGCAATACACTCACCCACCTGCAAGAGGGAAGAAATTTGTTTAGAGATATATATAATACTTTTTAAGGGGAAAATGTTTGAGATAACTCCATTTTGTATGTTTCTAATTAGGCTATCTAAAATTTTCTTTGCAAAAAGTCTCATGCAAAAATATGTAGATGTTTTCCTTGAAAGCTGAGTATGTATTTAGACCTCAACAATTGCACCACACTGGATTTTGTTTCCTGATTTAGTATAATAATTTTATTAACAAATATTTTAGTCTTTAGTATTTAGAGCTATAAAAGATGCTTGATTTTCTTCTTCTTTTTTGTTATTGGTCAAAACTTCTTCCACAGTACATCTAGGGTATATATATATCAAGTTTCATTAACAAAAAGCTATAATTAGTTATAACATTTACACTACATCAGGGCGTAATCTAGAAATTCCCAATTGGGGTTGTTATGCCCCAATTGGAAATATATTTTAGGCCACCTCAAAAAGATCGCTGGCTAAGATGGTGCTTCACTCTGTCTTAGCATCTGTTTGTCCTGACTTTCTTTTTAGTATAAATGTTACTATGTTTTATAAATGTTACTATGTTTGATTGAGCTGAGGCAGTCTAAGGTTTATCATTTTTTGTTTCTTTTTTGTTCTACTGGCCATCCAGTGGAAACAATCCACTAACTATGGGTTTTTGTGATTTTCTGGGCTAGCCACTTTAAATATTTATTAATTAATTATTAGTAGTAGTAGTAGGAGTAGTAGTAGTAGTAGTAGTAGTAGTAGCAGTAGCAGTAGCAGTAGCAGTAGCAGTAGCAGTAGCAGCAGCAGCAGCAGCAGCAGCAGCAGCAGCAGCAGCAGTAGTAGTATATATAAAATTCCATTCATTATTTTATTGGATTGGGAAATTCAGGGATAAATTTCGATTGTGAAATAACTGTTAAACAGCTACTGACAACCCTGGATTACACCCTGTACGTCTATTAATATATAAGATATTGTTTTTTACTTTCAAATAACTGCATTTTATATTTATAGTTACACTAAAAATTATACATATATGCACAGTACCGTTATGTCTGTTTCAGAAAATACATTGTTTTCGAAGAGTGTGACAGTATTGCTAAAAGATTATGAGCAGAGGTTTGTTAATTTATGAAAAACAGGGTTTAAACTAACTAGCAGGTCACAATTTGCAATTTGTCAATCAAAATAGCATCTTTACAAATCATTCTCTACAAAAAATATAAAAATTATGAATCCTATTTTTTCATCAATGGTTATCACATATTTCTATATATAATGGTTAATGCAACAAATTAACCATCAACAAGGGATTAATTGCAAGTGGCCTAAAGTGTGTCCAGACCACAGTTTCAAAGAGGTTTTCTTGTCTACAGAGAGCAAATTTTTGCAAACTGACTTTATGTGATGTTTGCAATATTTCTTTTATTCTTGGTTTCTATTGTAGAACATAAATATTGTTTAGTTTTGAAAACAAACTACCAATACAAGTTTTGTTAGTCATTTTTTAAATTTTTTTTTCAGGAAAACAGTTTTAAACATTGCTGTGTCATTGAGACCAACATCATCTGCTATTCATCACAAGGTAACTATTTTTTTAGAATGCTTTTAAGCATTTTTTTTTGGTGTACATAGTCTTTTTCAGGGATAAGTGTATAATAGCATGCACACATACATGCACACAAAATAATTTAGCTGTAGTATTAAATCTCTAGAAAAGGTAGGAAAGTTTAAAATTGGGTCAACAAGTCATGGAATTATATATTAAATTGTATTAAAGGTTTGGTATTGTTGTTGTATAAAACTCTGTTATTGACATCTGAGTTAACTTATGTAAGTCAGAAAGTGTTGTTTCAGTCATAAAAAGCTCAGGGAAATGGAAATGAAATTTGGTCAGTCATAAAAGGCCTGCTTATAATTACATTTGTGAGATTTATCAATTGTTTCTAGTTTATTTTTGGGTGTTAATTCATGCTATGAATAAAAACTAACATTTAGTTTAAAAAAAGATGTATTAAAAATGCTTGTACTTCCCATGTTGTTGTGCCCAGAACAAAGATATTTTCACTGTGTGACTTACTGTCTGCTATAATCTATAATTTGTCTACTTTTATAGCTGTAAAAAGCAGACGCAGCTACAAGTACTCAAATAAAATAAAGCTATAGGCGCAAAAAATGTACTGCCCACAAATTATAGCTTCCAATTTAAAATTATTAAACTACCAATTTCTTTGTATTTTAGGAATTATATGTTCAACTGACTGATTCAACAGATCTATTTTTCTTGCAAACACTGACGTTGAGTGAAGATGATTTCCAAAAGTAAGTTGCAACCCTTGTTAGTCGGCATTTAAAGCGTGAGCAAATAACTTTTGTTGTAAGAATATCACAGCAGTTGTGTAACTTATGTCAAAACATGTTAACTTACTACTTTTTTTATACCAATGTAAAAACACTTGCATGATGAATCACACACCCCAAGCTTTTATTTTCTTTGTGTGAGCAAACTTTTTAAAAAAAAATAAACATATTTACTATGCACATTACAGACGGAATTCGCCTCAAAGATTTTTTATAATTGCTGAAAGTTCGGTCAAAATAAACAATCTCTGGCATTTAAAATAGGCTTGATTATTACAAATCTTCATTCAACGTTTTTCTAAAATATTAGATTTTTTATGCTTTTTTAGCTTTTATTCGGACCCCAAACCTCCTACATTCTCCTAAAATTACAAATCTCTAATGCTGTGGGCACTCTGTATACACTTGGCACTGTTTGAGCATAGTCTCATAATATCTTTACTGCTTCTTAACAGCATGCACTTTAAAATAATATTAAGGTGTGAGTAAGGGGAAAAAAATAGTTTTTTTTGCAAAATTTTTTTTTAACTTTTTTTATAAAAAAAAAAGTGAACTTTTTAATGGTGAAATTATTTTTTTATAAAATAGGATAGAAATACGACTTTTTTTCCAAAAACACAATCCTCATCATTAGTCTTCCAGCTGAACGTGCTAAAAAGATCAAAAATAGGTGTAAATGTTTATGTTTCTCATTTTGGGAATAAACTGTGATATGAGTATATTTTGTAACAATAACGTAATCACAACCAACGTTGTAAAAAACGATACTATTGAATTTATTGTATCGCTTTTCTTTTAATGATTGTTTGTTTTTATCCGATCAATTAAAAATCACTTTTTTCACTTTGACTTTCATTTATGCTTTTTCGGAAAAAAGTTTCATTTTACAAGCGAGCAAAACTAACAGCATCAAGCTATATAAAATATTAAAAAATGTCTACTTATCGTCATAAAGCTTCTGCTCCATCAAAAAAGAGAAAAAAAATTAGAAGAAAGTGTTTTAACTCTCCAGCCAAGCGAAGATTGAAAATAAAAAATAATACGCAAATTGAAAAAAAGTGTAAGTCGAAAGAAAATAATGGATGTTTTATCCAGCGATAGCGAATACGACTCAGACATTTCTGATATCATACCATTTTTTTAATCTCTATTCCATCAGATTTTGTAACATTTTTTCCTTTTCCTTTTTGTTCATTTTTACTTTGCCCATCTCTCTTCTTGTGAATATGTTTTAAGTGCGAATATGAGCAGACACGCACGTTGTACAGAAGTTGTTAAAAACACCCGTAGCGACCATTTAACTATATGAAAGTGATGATATTTTTAAAAATCTTTAAAGCTCTTTTTCGCAATGTTCATTTTTTGTGTTAGTACTGCTAGCCTTTTCATCTTCATTTACAAAACTATAAAAGCTACAAGGTGGAGGGTGAGCGGCTTTTAAAGACAGATGTTATATCTAAAAACGATTTTAAATTTAATTCGTAAGTGTGAACAGATCTCGAGTTATGACGTATTTTTTAGCGAATTATGGTTTGTAATTCGATAAAAAAAGTTAATGGAAAATATCTTCAAAACGGAAAATAATTACACTATAATTTTCAGATCGTTTTTAGATCGTTTTTAGATCAATGTGTTGTGATTACAAAACAGTGAACATCAATCATGAAAAACTAAAAGTTTTGTAAATGGAGATGCATTAGTAAAGGAGGGGTCATTTTTTTTAGCGTCTTTTAACGTCTTCAATATTATTTCGTTTCCAATAATTTTCATATCATCTTTTAGGCAATTTTATAAACTTTCAGAAAATATTAAACAACAATATTACAACTTTCACGTAATTTTAATAGAAGCTATTTTAAAACATCAAACTTTTTCCCTTACTCACACCTTAAGCTAAAAAACTTGAAATTCATTCAAGTGTTGTTATTAATATTGTTTACTAGTTCAAACATGAATGAGATTTGACATTAAATGTTTGTATTTCAAAAAGTTCTATGGTTAATTGTAAAATTAATTAATTTATATTCCTTTGCTTAATAGTAAGACCTATTCACAATATTGTATACATATATCATCATTAATCTCTTTAATAGTAGCTGTCATCTGTTTGTTTGTGTATCTGTTATGGAAACACGAAATGCGATATATAAAGGATGGGTGCCCCCATGGATTTTTTGACGACAAGTATATAATATTTGTGTAAAGATATGCAAAGATTTAGAAATTGATCACCCTGCTTTTTCTATTTTTGAGCCAACTTGTGCGAAGACTAAAACTCTAAAAAATTTTCCTAATAATGGAATCAGCCATGTAATATATCTCACCGGTCATGCGTAATTCAACACGTTTTGTTTTATAAATACTTAAACATTTACTTACAAGTTAGACCCTGTCCCTTAGAATAATAAGAACTCCAATAGTTTCTTAGTTTATTTCTCATTGTTTTCTAGTTTAAAGAAAAATTTGAATAAAAACATCCACTATTTTGCTTTTTTAATAGCTTAAAGAACCAACAGGGACTGCTGGTTGACTTCTCTGCCTTTCCGCAAAAGTTTATTGACTTATTGGAACTTTGCATCACCGAACAAAACAATACAGTGCCAAGGTAAATATTTCTGGAGTCACATAGGAAGGGCTGGTAATTTTTTGCTTTAGTGATGTAAGCTGCAATTAAAATCTTAGAACCAAACGTTCTTCAATTATAAAAAGGTAAACTTCACGTCATGTCATGTTACGTCATATTATCTTTGGCTACTGAGATCTAAATTCGGTAACATACCAACATGACAATTTTTTGAGTTCTTTTATAGACACTGGTTTGAATAGTTATTTATGGTGGGTAGGTTAAAAGTGCGAATACATCAAGTAAAATATGACTCCTTGGGTGAGGCATGAGTGATAGAGTATTAATCAGTTAAAGATATTTGTCAATTTGAAAAAATGGTTGTTATAGTTTGTTTAAGTTTCAGGCAATTGCTGTATAGAAAGTCCTTTTACAGGATATTTTCTTGCACTTTTTACGTTCAGGTAAAAGGCCTAAAATAATGGAAATTACTGCAATTTAATTTTTGTATCCCATGATGGTGTGACTTCTGAAATGAGAATTTTTGGTCTAATAATTTAATATTCAAATCTCCTTTTTTGTTTTGTTTCAGATTTCTACTCCATTTTACAACCTCCAGTGCATCACATGGTGTTTTGGATGTCGTTGAAACTAATCCATTCAAACACTTAGTTCACCTGTCATTGAAGTTTGTTGTTGGAAACAATGAGGAAATAAAAAACTACTTGGCTTTATGTTTAAAATCTTTGAAAGTAAGTGTTTATGTAGTAGATGTGCTTATTTTCTGGAGTTATAAAGGTCCGGGAGCATCAACAGTCATAAAGTTTGAGGATCAGAACAAACGACGGGCGCACATGGTTGCTAAACAATAGTGTCCTACTAATTCGACTGTATAGTTCATAAAGTTTGATTGAGCTTTGTCTATGAAAAATTAGGCTTGCCATATAATTAGGTGTCTACCTGCAAAAAATTGGGACATCAGAAGTTATATATAAATGCAATTGTTAATTCAAACTTAGCTAAAAACTTTAGTTAAGTAGCATGTTATGTTACAATTTTACGTCACTAAATAATGTTAAATAAATAAATAAAAAAAATGTCAAAAAAGACAAAAAAAGTTGATAATCTTTCTTCTCTATGAAGCATATTTCTTTGACTTGTCATATTTTCGTCTAAATAAAAGTATTTTTAAGACGTTGTTTAAAATTTTCTGCATACTTATGACACGGCTGTAGCTGCCATCCATTTGGTAAACTTTAAAAACATTCTATCCATAACATGAAAACGATTCCACAGAGCAAATGTTTCTGTTTTTATGTTTATGAGAAAACTCTCTAATGCGTCGATACGTTCGAATAGTTCATGAATTTCTTTACACGCAATGTTATGTTTCGCTACATCCTTTCGCATCATCTAAAAATTTATTCAAACATATTTTTACTTTATCAACATTTTACTTTTAAACTTTTAAACTCTGTTTATGTTAAAATGCTAGCAAACTTGTAATTTTGCATACCTGTGCATGACAGCCTGCTAAGTAAAACGAACAATCAACAAATTGATTGGGACAATTCTTTTTGTGCTTGATGATCTAAATAACACAAATTTAGTTGTCTTATTTTAAAAGCTGAAAATTTTAGTTTGAGCACTTCTTGGTGTTTATTAATGTTGGGTAGTGTGGTTTGTTATTTGAAGTAAAATATACCTCGTCGGGGTGACCAAATTCACCACACTGGTAAGGGCATTCGATTGGTTTAATGTGTGATTCCTACAAATGAAAATTTTGTAAAAAAGATTATAAAGCAACTTTGGCTAAAGGTATTTGAACTATCAAGATTTTGTTCTTGCGTCAGATATTTAGATATGATATGTAAATTTGAAGTCATTGTGCCAAGCTGAATATACCGTATTCCAGGAAATTAATGAGGCATAAAATAAACAATCACAAAGCTAACACAATAACACAAATAAAATAACTTAAATAAAGCATTTAATTATCTCAATTTAGCTCTTGCTATATCTTTACAGCATGTCTTAATCATAGTTGAGTGAACCATATCTGGACAATACTAATTTATTTTGCGTCAATCAAGCCAAGATGTTATTTCGATTGATAGAAAAATATATGTTTAAACTTTATTACACATGTTAAACTTGTAACTTATTTAACGTTCTGGATATTTACTTTAATAAGGGGCATTTGATTAACATAAATGTTCCTTGTTAATTTTCTGGAACAGGTAACAATAATAATAGACAAGAAGATAAACATGGTAGATAAAACATAATTATTATCATTTGTGTTGGTGAAATACTTCAAAACTTACATTCAAAATGGCGTCAATCATATGGTTAATGCGTCGTCGTCTTCTGACTTGTCTTTCGGTCATGCCCTTACGGATACTTAATTTTCTTTGTGTCACCATTCCTACATGTGTGAAATTCTTTGCAAATTTAGATCTAGAATTTGAAGTTTGAAACAGTTTTATCTGCTTCATCAAGTTTAGTTTAAATTATAAGAACCTTAACTGGAGACAGATATTTTTCTATTGCAGTCATCAGTAGCAGTAGCCTAATACATAAACCCACTATGCTATAAAAAAAACTAAGAACCATCTGTATCTATAGTGTATTGTATGCACAGCCAAAATTGTCGGATTATAAAGTTGAAAATGTTGTTTAAAAACATTACAATCTTCCTTCCTTTCAAAATGTTTTATTTACCTTATGATGTTTTGTTGTTTGTTTTGATAAATACTTCAAACAATCTTGTTATTTTTTCTCATAATGCTGACAAATTTTAAACAACAAAGGTCTAGACGAATGTGGAATTTGTTAAACAAATAAAATGTTAAAATAGGAAGATAAATAAACATAACACTAAGGAAGGAAGTGAAGTAATGTTTTCTATGACAAAATAGTTTGTTATAGCGTAAAATGTAACCTGTTTTTATTTGTTTATTTCGAATAACTTGTTTGGCATTTGAACTTATTGTTTCCTTAGGTGTTGAAAGTACATTATAAAACAGTAAATTATAGTAAATAATAACAACACAGTCAAACACCAAGCAAAATATTCTGATGACAAAACAAGTTATTTTAAGCACAAAACAAAAAAACTCTGTTAAAAATAAATTTTCACACTTAAGTAAAAGGTATTAGATTGAACATCAAGTTTACTCAGACTGACTAATAATCTCTTTGTATTTAAAGTCATGAAATAAGTCATCAACAGTTACTAAAAATAATTACTTACATACATATTTTTGTTCTTCTTATATCTTCTGATTATTGCAACCATGAAAAAGGTACCAAAAGTAGTTTTTTTTTAGTGGAAATAAAACTTCTGACTGTGAATAAGCTTCAATCAATTTTACATACTATTTATTCTGCTAAGAGCTTTTTCGAGGCATCCAAGAGCTTTAGAGTCGAAAACTGAAATTATTTGAGTAAACAAAGATTTTTTTTTTGATAAATTTGTTTTCAAAAACCTGTATTGAAATTTTTCTTTGTGGGCAAATATAAATCTACCGACATTGGTGATTCAATATCATATTAGAAAACTGTGTTTTCTTATTTTATATCTGTAAGAATTTGTATCGGGTTAAAAGCACATGACTAATCTTTGTTTTAATAAAATTTTGTACATTAGATTTTATATTGGATACTTGCATTTGATTTGTTTACGCTGCAGTTGTAGCTCATTAATTTGGTCTAACACAAAAATCAAATTGGAAAATGGCCTTCCATTTTAGAATTAACTTGCATGAGGGTCTTCCAGTAAAAGCTAGAAATGTAGAGCTAAAAAGTTGTTTGACAATTTTTTATCATTTTTTTATCAAGCTTATTTTCTGCTCAAGATATTGCATCAAACTTTAATTATGCTGCATAAATTAGGCATCAGAATTATAGCTTAACTCTTGTGAAAAAATCAAGCTCGTTTTATGTGTGAAAACTTGGAAAGTTGTCTAGGAATATTTTATTGTTTTGAAAAATCTTTATCGCTTTTCTTTATTGAGCTTAAAAGTTTCGCTAATTATGCGAAATTATTCATTGTGATTGCTGTAAAATGTTCATAACACCTATTTAAATGGCTTAACACATATTTAACCCATATGCCTTATTAAAACTGGTAAATCCAATACCTCACCTAGAGCTACTTCATGATGTCATGCATAATTAGTTGGAATTTTAAATTCAAAATCTAAAAAAAGAATTCCAAACCTTTTTTCCTCTTTAAATTTTGTCAGGAGGTCTTGGGTACAAACCCCGGCCGAGTCATGCCAGAAACTATAAAAGTGTGAATCTATCCTTTCTGCTTAGCTTTCACCATGAGAATAGGATTGATATCTTAGGCGGTTGTCTAGTTGAACGATTGCTGTGCTTGCACGACTTCGTAGCTCCAATGGGAGCTTTAAATGCGCTAGGACCCCATTCGCAGGACCCTCGTTGATAGCAGTACCAATAGGAACTGAAGAGGCTATCCTGGGTAAATAATTTCAATAATAATAATAATAGATTATATGAGTGAATAAATTAACAAAAAAAATAAGTCGAAATAGTCTCATTGCTCGTTCTAGACATCTCAGTTTGTATATTTTTGTATTGCAAATTGGCCTTCTAATAAATGTACATGTATCATCTATCTCAGTTATTAATGAAAGTATGAGAAAAGAAGGTAAAAATGTATTAAAAAATTGGTTTTATGCGGAAAAACAGTGTTGTGAAAAATTTTTTTCAAAGAATTCCTTTTCCAATTGCTTTTATTGGATAGAACATAATTTATATAGGGTTGTACTTTTTTGATGAAATGTTTGTGATGATATCATCAACTGATGTTTCTGAAGCAAGTGAGATCACCCAAATATGTGGACAACAGGTTGAAACAAGTGTATCCTAGTTAACCAAGCAACAGAAGTTATCAATCTTCTATATTAATTTATTCAGTTATTTTACCCCTTTAGTATAATATTTGTAAGACTAACAGTTGTGGAAATACATTGTGAGCACGTCAACAAAAAAAAATGAAACATGTATAAGAGGAAAGCAAATATATCAGGTCTCCTCTGATGTACTGATTAAAACAGAAAAAAACATGAATTAACACAAACCTTGTTAATAAACAACTCCATTCTTGGAAGATATTTGACGAGAAAGTCAAAAAACTGTTCCCATCTTTGCTTTGGTCTTTTCTGTTGTTTTTGCAGTGTAAGACTTTATTTTTTTCCTCGTAAATGGGACTCCTGCTTTGCGTACATCATAATAAACTGTGTTTGTGGCCTCATTTTTCGTTTTTGTAAATATTATGTACCGCCATGCTTTAGGAAAGCTATGCATAAGACAAGAAAAAGCTCATAATTTTTGTTTAATAATAAAGTTTATTAAAAAAAAAAATTTAATAAATAATTCTCTCTAAATAACTGTCTTTCTTCTCTGTCATTGTTTACGTATCTGTGACGGCATAAACCATCTATAAAATGCAAGAGAAAAAATAAGTGGAAATAAAATAGTAAAAATATTTTTCATCTAAATGCAGTAAAATTTAAGTATACAAATGAAAAGACACATTATTTTATTTTTATGGTAATTAATTATTAAAGAAGTTAAAAAAGGGTATTTCCCTTTAGACCTAAAGAATGTTGACCATTCACTGCATACTAACTTTGTCAACATTTGACTAGAAACTAGAATTCAAATGACCTTTGTGTGCAGGATAGCATATTAAAATTACCTCTCTATTTATAGGCTTACTCAGCGTAACCAATCCACTGGTTATGCCGCAAGTTTCCTGAACCGCTGTAATCTATAAAAAAAAGCAGTATGTGAACAACAAAAATACTGATAAAATTATTTAAATATATCATAAATTATGTTGAAAAAGAACTACTTTGTGCATACTACTATGTGTATATATACTCTATATAAATGGCATATAAAAGAACAAATTTCAGATTCTTTACCCCCTGCAAAAAATGCCTTACCCCCGCCATAACGACTGATATTTTTGCAAAAAGTTTTTCATCTCCGTAATACCAGATAAAAGTTAGGAAAAGTCACAGAAGGGCAAGGAATATAAAGCATTTAAAAAAAAAGTTACAGCACATTGAATATGCCGCGGGCCATTATGCCCCCACCCCCCCCCCACCCCCAAAATGAGTTAAAATGATCTCAAAATGTTACAACTATACGACTATTATTGAAACTACACAATTTTATATTGAAGAATGAAGTGCTTCTTTGTGCATTGCTATGGGTATTCAATCTGAAATGTGAGCATGAATCATGAACAACACACATGATCCATGATGCTATTTTGATATTTACTATGTTAAAAAAATTGTAATAACATTGTGATCATCGTTTTAAGATTGTGATGGATCACAATGTTCAACTTGGACTGCAAGATATATATTCTAATGATCTATGTTATGTGTTAAAAATAAAAAATAAAAATTTATTTTTTCTTAGTAATGATTAAGAATGACTATGAAGTTTAAACTTTTTTTAATTCAATGTACACAAGTTCTAGAACGCAAAATCATGTTGAAATTTTTTCATGTTGGGGACAGGTTAAAAATGTTAAAACTTGTAAACCCCAAACATGAGAAGCAAGTGTCTAAGCGCTTTCTACAATTCTGTTTTAATGGCATTTAAAGATGTACAATGATATTTTCTTTTTCTACAAGTTCGTTTGATGATTTTTAAACAATCCGCAGATCCGCAGTGATATTTTTGCTTTTACAATGCTGTTTTAATTTTTGAAAACAAACTTTTTTGCTGTCATGTAGAATCGGTATGAAAAGTATCCTTTCTTTATTAACAAAAATGAATATTTCAGTGATTCACACATGCACATGCGATAATTATTTTACGTACTGCTCTTGGCTTCTGTCAAGGTGTCTTATGAAATTGCTACTAAAACTTTGCTTACTATGTGTAACCCACCTTCAATAATTGTACAAAGATAATATCAAACTAACATATAAGACCACGAGTTAAACAAACAAACAAAACTATTTCCTTTCTTCAGAAACAATATGGGAAACACTTTAATTGGTTTTATTTTCTCCTTATGCTCACACTAACATGTACAAAGTAAAAATTTAAAGAAAGCATTTCAGTTTTTCAAAAGTAGTTTAGCAAATTGTAAAACCAACTCTGTGAATTTTATATTATGGGTTATAAAAATAATAAGATAGAATCAAATTTTTAAAATTTTTGCAACTGCCACATTTTGTATTTTAAGGGCTGACACATTAAAGGTGACGGTTAAGCATGGCACACGCGTGTAATCATTCTCTACTGAGAACGGTTCACCCTCGTTAGTTTTAGTATACAGAGAAAAGAAAAAAATTAAATAAATTTATTACAAATAAAACAAGACTAAAATTGCATATTTCAGCCACATTTAAGAAAACGTTTCATCCAGCTGGTACACTGGACACATTGATTTATTTTATTTTGTTTTTATTTTGAACATTACTAAACACACCAAATAATTTAAAACAATTTAAAATACTGCTAAAATAAAAATGCAAATCTCAAAATTTTTACTGGCCAGTTTAACTTAACTGCACTTATTCCCCATGTATTTAATTGTGTTGGTTTTCTCATCGTGTAACAGTGTGGATTTTACTACTCACCAAAAATAGTACCATTAATCCAGTTGGACAGACCAATATTTTGTCATACCAAAAACAAAAAAAAACAAAATTAATGATAGATTTTCTGATCTGTGATTTTTGTCATGTGGCTTGATTAAAAGTTATCAGGAAACTTGTGTAGTGGAGATTCAGCTTTAGAGTGGACGTAGATTAGATTATTGTTTCAAGCAAGTTGTGGATAATGTAAATGTGTTAAAGAATAGAAACTCTAATCAGCAATATCGAGCACTTTTATTTGTTTATTTATTAGTGCAATTCAGAGAAGCCAATTGTTAGCCTTATGATAGAGCTTTCCCTTTCAGTGCACACGATTGTGGGTTTAATCCCATGGCTAAATCATACTAGAGATTATCAAAGTGTAATTAAGTCTTTCTGCTTAGCGTTAAGCATGAGAATAAAATTTACGTGTAAGGTAAATGTCTATTTGGTGTCTAATTGGTGGTTGCTTTACTTGCATGACTTCCATAGGTCAAGTGCTCTTTCGTAACTCAAGTGGAGCTCATTAGCTTTGCAGGACATATATAACAGTAT
The DNA here is from genome assembly GCA_030067915.1 of Hydractinia echinata. Taxonomy (NCBI): domain Eukaryota; kingdom Metazoa; phylum Cnidaria; class Hydrozoa; order Anthoathecata; family Hydractiniidae; genus Hydractinia; species Hydractinia echinata. Next base: position 997,868 of record JASGCC010000060.1, read on the forward strand.
CAATGCAAACTGAAGAGGTTATCTTGGGTAAATTATCATAATTATAGTAATAATAATAAAGTTAACCAACATACTTGATTGTGGGTGTCCTGAATTTGTTGGCTGGCAAAGTGATGAATGTGTTGGCTGAATGGTTGATAAATTTGTTGACTTGCAACTGTACCAGTGATTAGATGACTGGCCTTAAAATCCTGTTCATGCTAGAAAGAATCAAAATTATTTATGTAAAGACTGTAAGAAGTTTTTCTCTAACCAAAATACATTACTAAATCTGTAAAACACAGGTGTTATAAATTTGTTCGGAGGGGCTCACCTGTACGGCTGCCATTTTTACAGATAATTGCTATCAATAAATCAATAAAGGCTATTTTACGGAACAGATTTTAACCGGAATAGTATTAACCGGATAATGGAACTCATTATATTTCAATGGAATGAATAAGAAAAAGACCTGCTGGGCCCATTTTTTTTTTTTTAATTATATATTAATCTGTCTATTGCATTTTATCTATTGCAATTTTTTATTAAAATACTTACCACCAATAAAATATGTATGAATGTCCATGTTTGATTTTGTCTAAGTCAAAAACAGCCATTTTCTTATGAAATCATTTGTTGTCACTAAAAAAAAATTTATGCTAACATTCTGTCATGTTATCATAGTTGTTGGTACTTTTCTTGGTAATGTAGTAGATATTCTGTAGTTATTGAACTGTTGCTTCTAAAATAAATGATAACACCTAAAAATGTTAAAAATGTTTCATATAAGAATTCTATAATAAAACAGGAAATTGTCAAATATTGTTTAAATTTTTGGGATAATTTATCATCATTAATAAAGTCGAAAATTTCAATAATATTTATAAACTCCTGAAAATCCATTTTTTCCAGTAGTAAGGGATAGTTTAACAGTGTAATATAGTTGTCATAGACATCATAGAAATAGATACCTGTGTGAAGTTATTACTTTTCTTGATGCTACATAATATTGACAGTATCAGCAGACATAGCTGCTTACACTCAGGTAAAATTATTTAGGTGCCAAGGTTTTAGTGCAGCACAGGAAACATCTAAAAAAAACATTGAAGTATTATTTTTTGCACAAATGCATCAAACTCTATCGAATGTATCCAATTCTGAATTTTATCTGAATCTTTAAAACATTAATTTTTAATACCAGGACTATAAACAAAATTATTCGCAATGAATTGATGAATTTTAAAACAAATTCGAAGAAGTCCTAAAACATTCATGTTAAAAAACCATCAAAAAGAATGTTGAATAGCCATTTCTATTTCAGTTATATGAAAGCAACAGTTATTTTCTATTTCTTACTTCAACAAATATGACAAATAATCTATTTTTAGCTTCATTATGTCCTGGAAAATCACATTCTATTCATTATCAAAATCTCATCTCCAGCATCTACAGCCTTCCTTTCCTTGATAAACGAAAGTGTGTCTCATTAATTATAATTGAAAATAGGGTTTAAATTCCCTTAAAGAATAATATACTAACTCCTACATAAATACCAATACAAAAATTTTATTCAGTGTAATACATTTTAGTAATGATTCGAATTGATGTCCTTTTCAATTTTTACATAGGCGTTTAAAATGAGTTGAATTGAAATAAGATTTTATAATTTCTATTAACCACTCCCTACAAAAGCACTTGTTAGAATATGAGCATTTATTAAGCTTTGAGACATTTACAAGTGTTTATTTAAATAGGGGTGCTTAAAATATCTTGGGCACTAATTCGAATCATTACTTTATCTGTATATATACAAGTGGTAGAATATTGTGTATAACCCATACTATCTGTCTATTAGTCTGCATGATTGTGTGAAGTAGTGAGGATTTTATGTATGTATCGGAGTATAGTTATATTATATTTTTTGTAAATGGCATCTATTATTTTTATTGTCCCTTTTATAAATAAAGCTTAGAATTTCCTTGAAAAAGTGACAAAAAGTTGCTGAAACATCTAATTAAAAAAGTTCCTTTATTGTTCTATAAAATAAGACATTTATTAATGATATTATAGGTTTAATTATAGTTGATTCTTACACTCTGTTCTAAAAAAGCAATAGTCACATTGCAGATGTAATTCAAAGCTAAGAGGGCAGAGAAAAAATGTTTTAATAATAATAATAAATGGAATAAATAATAATAAATGGAAGAGCTGGGAACATACATTTTTGTCTAAAAAGACTGGAATATGTTTTCTTCTCAGTTTTTTCTTAGAGTTTTTTTGTCCTTTTTTGTACATATGATATTTCCTCAGCAGAAAGAGTGAATTATCAAGCTATATTTGTACAAAATTATATATCCACAAATATGTATTTTAAGATACGTTTATTTTTTATTGTATTAGTGGAAGGAAATATGGTTTTTTCTTTTTGGAAAAATAGTTTTTTAAGATATTCCTCAAAATGGGCATATATAGCTTTAACTAAAATTCTGGTCTGGTTATGTAAGCAGCATTTAAAAGGATACTAAGGTGAAAACTGATGTTGGGCCTATGTTATAGAGCTCAAAAAGTTGTTAAGCAAGTTTTTTTAAACTTCTTTGTTCTCACAAAGCTACACGAAGATCCTAAGTTGTTCGGATTAAAAGCAAATGTTAAAAAAGCCTGAGTTCAGAAAACCATAACCATCTCAGCATACTTTTTAATGTTAATTAATTTACCCCTATAACTATATAAATAACCCCTATAATCTATACATTGATAAAGTTTCAATACGTTGAATACGATGTATTACAAAGATGGCAGAGAATATCAAAAGTTGCTATTTTGTAAATATGACTGCATAATTTATGCAGCATAAATAAAATCTAAAACAAGGATCAATAAAAGGAAAATGTAACAAATATTTAAGTTACCAAAAACATCCTGTTCAAAATGTTAGACTTTTAGAAACATTTTATGAAAAAGTTAATTTTGCTTGACTGAATGATTCTAACGTTCAAATGTAATATCGGGTACATGTTGTATGTAGGTTTGATTTTTTTTAGGAAGAAAAGACTGTGTTGGAAAAACATTTTGCAAGCAAAGAAAGTGAGCTATCAAACCGAGTATCGTCCACCAAGCAGGTAGGTTCAATTCACATTGTTACATAGTAAGATTTTATCTCTTGTGTTACCTTTTAATATTATTGGTTGTCTCCTCCTCTTCTGTGGTGTTTGCTTAGTTACATTATCCACGAGAAATACACAGTACTGAAAAATATATATTTTCTACAAGAACTAAAAATTAATCTTGGTAAATAATGCATTTTAATTTATGGTTTTATATTTTTCCTTTTATTTAAAAAAAGGGGAAAAGAAGCAAGGACCCCATGGTTTTTTTAAATCCCTTATTTTTTGCTTTAGTCTTATTAATGTATGTACCAGGTGTAATTTCAATCATAACTGATCCTTGGTTTGATTGATTTCTAAAATTTTAATTGAAAAAAAAGTAAATGTCAATCTATGCTATTGATGGAATGGAAAGAAAACCTTCTACTGTTTTGACTGATTTTTTGTTTTATAATTTTGTTTTATTTATTTATTTAATCGTAAAACAGCATGTAATAATTTTATATAAAATCAAATTACTTTGCTGAACCTCTTATATTTAAACTTTTGGCTAAAATGGAGAGTTTGTACTTCAATTTTACAAGTTTGTATAGCAACCAGTAAAAATGATGGTGGTCCTATAAGTGATGTTTTTGCTTGTATGAATAAGACCATGAATGTGGAACAGTAGTCCTGAGAAATTTGGATTTTTTTTATCTTGCTGCGTTAAGCCAGCAATTTGATGTTTTTAGATGTTAGCAGATAGAACAAGGGAGCTTGATGAGTTAAAGATTCAGCTGAGAGATAAACTGGGCGAGACAACATCTCAATTGAACGAACAAGTCAGCAGAGAAAAACAAAACCAAGAGAAGGTGAAGAAAATGTTTTAAAAAGTTTAAATATTTACACATCCAGGGAAAGAGTAAAATAAATGTCTAGTTACTGTCTCATTTCACGCCTCCTCATAACTCCTCAAATTCAAAAGGTCTCTTCAATCCTCCTCAAATCTCCTCAAATTTTTTGGAAAATTAGGTTTTCTTCTCAAATCTGCTCAAAAAAGTTTTGACATTTGGTTATTTTTTATATATGTTTGGTTTTTTTATATTATTTATTTTTAATCACCACAACTTGTGTTTGCTGTGGCCTGCAAACATTACTTTTTTGTTGTGTTTGTATTGGAAGCAAAGTTTCTTAGTTATCTTTTGTAAGAAAATATTGCGATGCCAGTCTGTGTGTTCCTTCATTTTTACAAGTGCAAGTTTTTCTCCTCAAATCTCCTCAATTTTGTTTTGAAAAAAAGAGTGGGAATCCTGTGTCTATTTTTCATTTAAATTATTAACTGACTTATGTGTATCATGCTTGTCAGTAGTTAACAAAGTTTTCAATTTTTTTATTCATATATATTACAAGGCAAGAAACTAGGAGAGTTTTTGGTAGTGTTTTGGGCAGTCAAGAGAAAAAAATTAAAGTGAATAAAAGATTCAATTTGTAAAAAATATCAATTCTGGCTTTAATAAGTAATAATATAAAAATGTATTTTACCAAATCGCTTTGTATCATTTTCAGTTTGAACATATGAAATTAAAACAGACTTCTCAATTCTAAAAATGATTTTGAATAGAAAATGCCCCATTGATACTTTTTTGGTATCAAATATCCTAAAAGGGGGTGGATTAAACCACTTCAATTAACTTCTAAATGACTTGTGCTGTGTTGATGAAGTATAGAGTTAACTTTGTGAAAGAAAACGTAAACAAAACGCCTATTTTGCTTGTGATTTCGACACTTCTCATTATTTTCAGTTGCGACATTCTTATGAAGAAAGATTAAAGAATGAAAGACTCACATTTGATGAGAGATATAATAAAACGGTGGGTCTTTTTTCCTTTCATTTCTATTGATCAAATTGACACTTAGGTTATTGAAAGTTATTGAAAGGCCTAAAAAAATTATTGTCCCATAACCAGTAGGCTATACTACTTATGATTACAACTATTAAGATATAATAAAACGGTGATGTCTTTACCTTTCATTTTTATTGATTTCTATTGATTTTTATTGATTTCTATTGATTTTTATTGATTTTTATTGATTTCTATTGATTTCTATTGATTCTATTGATTTTTTATTGATCAAATTGAGTGAGACATAAGTTACTGAAAGACCTAAAAGAAGTATTGTCTTGTCTGATGTTGCTTGATGTTTAATTTCTGTTGATTCTATTGATTTCTATTGATTTTTATTGATTTCTATTGATTTCTATTGATTTTTATTGATTTCTATTGATTTTTATTGATTTTTATTGATTTCTATTGATTTCTATTGATTTCTATTGATTTTTATTGATTTTTATTGATTTCTATTGATTTTTATTGATTTCTATTGATTTTTATTGATTTCTATTGGTTTCTATTGATTTCTATTGATTTCTATTGATTTCTATTGATTTCTATTGATTTCTATTGATTTTTATTGATTTCTATTGGTTTTTATTGATTTCTATTGATTTCTATTGATCAAATTGAGTGAGACATACTGAAAGACCTAAAAGAAGTATTGTCTTGTCTGATGTTGCTCGGTGTTTAATTTCTGTTGATTCTAACTTGTCATAAATCAGGAAAATTATTGGGTAATGCTACTTCTTACTACAACATCATCTTGAAATGTAGAGTCTTGCATGCAGTGTGTCGTGGTTGTTGAGATATCATGAGTTGATCTTAATCATTTTTTTGTTGGTTTAAAATGTCATTCCTTTTAGGTTCGAGAACTTGAAAATAGGTTGAGAGAGTCACAAACGAATAACAAGGTGAGTTTATATGCTAAAAAATATATTCGGTGTTACACATTTATAAAAAAATATCTAATTATATCGATCATAATTCACATTATTGATGGAACCTAATTTTTTTATTGTTAGTACAGTAGGCTTTCTCTCACTACACAGTGGTTAAATAAGTGTTAACCAACCTTTGTCTGTCCCAGTATACATGGTTCAGACAAAAATTGACACTATTAGTTTCATTAAACCAAGAAAAAAGTGAGAAGTCTGTAACAGTTCAAATCGCTAAAAATTATTTTCTGCGAATATATATATAACCAAACCAAACCTGCAGTTTTGAGTTTTGCTAGTTTTATATGAGATGTAGATGCTGTAGCGTGATACCAGTGAATTTTAAGGATTATTTATGCCAAACTTAGGTGTTAAAATTATAGATAATAATGGTGCGTAGTACGTTTTTGAGACAAACAAGGAAAATTTCATCTGTTCAAAAAAAAAATTATTATTTTTATTTTAATTTTTTAAACAAAGCTGTTGGTCAATTGTGATTTCAGATAAAAAAAATTTATTCATAAATCAGGTCACGAAATTTAAAAAATGTCCCATAGCTACATGGTCTAAAAATATGATGGTGAGCCCATTATAAAAATATGATGGTGAGCCCATTATAAAAATATGATGGTGAGCCCATTATAAAAATATGATGGTGAGCCCATTATAAAAATATGATGGTGAGCCCATTATAAAAATATGATGGTGAGCCCATTATAAAAATATGATGGTGAGCCCATTATAAAAATATGATGGTGAGCCCATTATAAAAATATGATGGTGAGCCCATTATAAAAATATGATGGTGAGACATACCCCCAAAGGGATTATTTATTTATTATTGATTTGGCAGGATTTATTTTTTTTTTTTTAAAACTTAGTGCTTTTATTTCGAAATTATGTAATGCTAATACATTTTTTTGTGCTAATTCAATTACATTAGTCTAAAAATACTCTGTTATTAGTTTACAAGTCAATAATGTTTTTTTACTCCACTACTGGCTACTCCACTTTACTTCTGACTACTCTGCAACTAGTAACTCCACAACTTTTTGTCAACCCTCTATTTCTTCTCTGTTGAACTGAAATATTGAAGTAATTGAAGTATATAGTCAATATAGTAAAAGTGAAATTATTTTCTAAAATCACAATTCGGTTACCTGGTTTAAGGAGGGTTGTTATAACTTAAATTTTTCTTTAATTCGCGAAAGTTAATAGTCGCAAAATCTTTTAAAATGGCTCAATGGCAAAATTTTATGTTCGCAACATGCAAAAGTATTGCGAATTTTCACTAAAGTATTAAAATGCCAGCCACAGCCGAAAATTAATTTTCATATTATATTTTATTGCATACAATAGTTACAACAATAATTGTATTGCATTAGAGGCTTTATGTTCTGGGTCTATCACCTCAAGGGGGAACAAGTTAATTTAGAAAAGCTATATTTTTTGTGATTCATAAATGCTTTGCTATGGTAAGAAATATGTCATCATTTTATCGTTGAGATTAACATTGTTATTTACTTTTCTTCGTAGGACTTAACTGATCAAAAATACAAATACGAATCACTGATACGAGAATTAAAATCTCGTGTTTCAAGTTTAGAAGAGGTATGATGCGTTTTTTTGTCTTCGCTGGTATATGTGGGAGTATAAAGAGTTTCTTAAGCCTATTATCCGAAACAAAAAGTTAACTACAAGAAAAGCTTTATGATTTTCGTCTCAGACCTCCTACTTTGAAACATTAGGATGTTTTTAGAAAACAACTTAATTATACCAAAACGATTGGCCGTGTAACACGTTCTTTTTACAATATTTTAAGTAATATAAAATAGGCTTTTTTCTTTTCTCAAATATATGCTCAAATAAGGCTATTAGATGCTTAAAATGTTCTTATGAAGATGTAATGGTTTTTCTCATGATATAATGATGACGATATTATTGGTGGGCATATGAGGACTCCTGTGTCTGTTTTTCCCCCACCCGCATATGCGCGGTTTGGCATGTTTTGTTTCTTTGTTTAATGTTTGTTTTGTTTTTATTTTTGTTTTTTGTTTGTTTTACCAGCTGAGCGTAAAGTTACGTTGATTTAAGTAGCTCTTTTTTATCTACACCAATAAAAAGTTACAACATAAGTTACAGAGGATAACATAAAATATTTCTCTAGGAAAGACATGTGACGTCACGCGATCTTCAAACTTTACGTCGTCAAAATACAAACCTCGATTCAGATCGACACGAGCGTGATAAAACTTTAAATCATCTTCGAACACGTGTTGCTGTGTTAGAACAAGAACTGAAAGATAAAACACAGGTATTAAGAATCTATTGTTGTTTGGGTGGGTTGAATATTCTCTGCCATGTTGAATGAACCAAAACAAAAACCATGAAGTAAATTTACGTGAGTTACGTAAGAGATTTACGTATGTGAACAAAACCTCATTTAGGACAGTTTTCTTACATATAATTTTTTGTAATCTACTGTTGTTTGAGGGGGTGGAATGTTCTCATCATCATAAGGAGCCTTGCTCGTCATAAGCGTTGTGCTAACGTGAACCTAAATCGCGCGAAAGAAGAAACAGTAAATATTTAATGTATTTGACTGTTTCAACTTTCGTATTACTAAATTTCCATTCATATTTCAACATTTATTTTATTCCTTAAATATATATTTTCACTATTAATTCTAATCTACCTACAACTTATGCCTTTACGAGGAAGCTGTAAACACTTTGATAGAATTACCATGACACTTGTTATTTTTCAACACCCCATAAAAGGGAGGCTATTAATTACAGACTAGTCGGTGGCCAGTGATTAAATCTACGGGCTCGCTCGTCTGCACGAGCAGACAGACAACAGTAAGGATAAAGGCGTTAATTTCTAAATCAGCTGTATTTTAACTTTGTTTTGTAGGTTATAAAAAGAACAAATGATTTATTGGAAAGTGCGAATGAACAGAAGGTATGTGTGAGAAATGTTCCTAAAACTTGAGTACAATATACATGGCTGTGTTTAAAAAAGTTCCAGACCTTGCAGGAGAATTTTAAAAGTAGTGCAGGTTTATATTTTTTTTTTAGTCGATTTCTTTTTTTAAAAAAAGAAAAGAAAAATTCTCAGACCAAGGTTGCACTGTCATGACACCCCTGTCTAAACGGGTTGCTTAAGACAAAAAAGTTGCGAGTGATGCTACAAGTACTATCACTCTACATTTATTAATATATTTATTAATTAATTTATTCAAAACTCTTGACCAAAAAAGTGTAGTATGGCAGCAGCTGCGTTACAGCAACTTTTGCCTGTCCCGAGTTATAATTTGCTATTGGACTTCTTCACCCGATAAATTAGATGAGAGAAAATCAGAAGATTCCTTTTTAATTTTGCCTAACTTTATTTGATATAAGTCGTATATATGTATATAAGATAAAAGCGCTGTAACTTCAAAGCTATTAAATTAGTCAGTCGCTAAAATCTCAATCGCGGTTTTTCCAATTTCCTCATCTATTCTCCAGAGCTAAAATATATGCTTTCTTCTTTTTTTAGAGTCGATTTGAAGTTGATGTGGAAAAGAAGCAGACACAAGTTACACAGTTGGAAGACACAGTTCGTTCGGTGTCAGCAGAGGTTATAAAGGTGGGTTGGAAGTAACAGTATCATTGGTGCGGGTGGCGTTCTTTATAACTTCGCTGTGTCTTCGTTGAAAAAATAAAGAGGCTGTCTTCGCAAAAGAACGTACCCCATCTTTTTTACTATTCAGAAGAACCGATATACGATTTTATTTATTTTTTGGCAAGTTGTGCTTTGAACAATGCAAGCCACCGTAGGTAAAACATTTTGCATGCATACAAAGAAAAACAACATGTAGTAAATATAAAAAAGGGGTTTTTATCAAACGAACTTGCCTTTCAAGACTTACAGCTTAAATCCAGCAACTCGTGCAGAGCTGATGTGATGTAGGAGTCTGAACCCCTTTTCTTTGGTTAGTCCAACTCAAAACTGTGTCTTACGCTTTGTATAATTCCTCTAATTAAACATTCAAATATCTTGTTAATTGCCTGTCTCTTATTTTTTTAGGGAAATGAAATCATCCAAAAACTACAAACTGAAATGAAAGCACTGAAGTCGCGAGTAGGTTTGCTATCCATTTTACTTAGTGCACATGTGTTGTGAAAACGAAGGTAAAACGTGGTAGTTAACTAACCCAGGAAAAAATACTGACTCCATTTCTTTTTATTTAAAAAAAAAGCTTGGAGCTTGTCTTCGCAATAAAACTAAAAGCCTATGGAATTATTTTTTCCAGAAAATAACCGCTAAAATTGTTTGTGCGGAGTTACAAGTGAAACAAGGTTCCATCTGCTCCAAATCTTTGCGTCTTACTTCGTGATTGCGTTAATAATAATGTTTGAATTTAGCTTAACTATCTTTTTCAAAATTTTGGTGTTTTACATTTATTTTCTCACTGCAGGTGAAGATGATGAACATCGTGACGACGAAACAGGAAAGATTAATCGAAGAAAAGGTAAAAACGGAAAAAAATGTTGTGTCTGACCAAGTTTGAATATTTCGCCGTTATAATAATTTGATTAATTCACTCAAAGATGTCTCACGCGTGTTCAATGGAGTGTCATTTTATAGTAATTAGTTAGTTAATTTCAACACTGCGAAATCGAGAGCAGTATGGGAACAAAAACCATTGACAATGCTTAGTGTTATGAGAACTTCTGTTTAAATAAGATTTATTTTCCTTTTTCATATTTGTTCTCAAATTAACCTGACTAGTATTACACGAAGAATATAAGATAAATTACAAGAAAGTTTAATTAATTTTCACCATTACACCTGGTTTACTTATGCCTAATAAAAATCACAAGACTTGCTATTATGACTTAACATATTTATTCTTTTTTGGTTAAAACTCTGTTATTTCAGGATTTAATAATATCACAAAAAGAGAAGGAGCGCAAAGAGGATAAAAAAGTAATAAACAACTTACAAGACGAGGTATGTAAACAGAATATTTGTTTGTGATTGTTTCATTTAAACATAGTTCTTTATGTCATTCATTTGCTCATTCTCCTATTTTTCATTACTTGTGCCTTCCTCTTCGTTATTTATTCTTTTTACTGAAATACATCGTGCTGCTATTTTTTTGTTTGTGTTGAAAATGTTCAACAAAATAGCCATGCTTGCTCAAATAATGCACTTGTTGTAATTCATCTTTTCATAACCTCGTGTGACCTAGTTTAAATTAATCGACTTCATTTTTTTTTTACAGCCTTTAATTGTGGAGGCATAAAACCTTAGAACTTTAACAAACGCATTAACAAAATGTTTCTTTATTTTCAATGAGATTACAAAGACTTTCTTTGAAGAATTCGTCCTATTTCAGTCTGTAAACTATAAAAGTTTCAGCTCGTAAGGTTGCTTTACTGTCGTGATTTATAATATCGTCTTACCAACTCGTTTTATACAGCTTGCAGGGATGAAGAAAAAGATGGACGATACAAATGAAAAACTCAATGAAAGTCAGGAAACTTTAAAGAATAACGAAAACGGTAGGTAAATCTTATAAGAGAGTCTCGATTTTGATTATTTTGTTATTTTGTTACCCATTAGTTTCTTTGACAAAGAATATGTAGTTTTCCCTTAGACATTCTCCAGCTTCGAACGTAAAAGTTTTAGGCACCATTTTTCATATTATTTCTGCATTACAGCTTAAAGTGGACTTTCTCTATCTCAATCTTTTAGGGGACAGGCAGGATGTTAAAATAGAAAAGTAAAGAAAAAAAACAGCAAGAGAACGTGTTTATTTTAGATAGGAAAATTTTTAAAGAAAAGAGTCCACAGAACTTCTTTTTTATATATTTTATATATTTAGTTATAAACTGGTTGAACAAGCAATTGAATGAACAAACAATAAACAAGTTATCATCAACACACAACTCGACTCTATCAACATCTAATCAACGCATCCCATATATTACAAGAACGTCGGTAAGTATCTTTATGACTGGCGTCTCAAACAATACAATTTACTGACTGCATCTTACAAGACTTGTAAGAATTTGTAAACTGTCGAGGATGGGCAGTTCCGTAGGGCTTTTATTAACATTGAAGACCCAAAATGCTCTTAATATTTAGCATACTTGGGTGGTGGTAGGTTGTATTAAATATATCTTTGTGTATAAAACGTGACATCACATTTTATATGTCATGACTCCAACCACGATAATATCGTTGACTTTGTTTACTTCGTCAAAGAAACGCTTCTAATTCATTCTGTTTGTCTGGCAGAATAAAATCCGAATCTGCATTTTTAATGTAGGTACCTGTGAAAATACAATGAGATGATGCTAATTAATGATGTTACTGCATTCTCTTTTAGCCTTCCTCGTTACCCCAACAGACCATACCTGGCTATAATACAAGAATGGAAGGTAGCATACGAACAACCAACCCAGTAACTGCAATTCCACCCAGGCTGGCACAGCAAGCTGGAGTATGTTTACCCTTATATGTCTACCTTTTATAATTTCTTTTTTAATATTGACTTAATGAATGATTGTATTGCAGCTCAACAAAGCCATCCAATCAGAGTACTTTAGATTAGATTATTTTAATAAATAGCGATAAGTAAGCGAATAAATTATATAGAAGTTTGGAATTCTCTATCTCGCATTCGAAAGGGATCGACAAAATTTAATTTAAAATAGGTGAAGTCGAAAAAAATGGCATATGACCAAAAATATCGAATGATATTTGTTCGCAAAACAAAAGAAACAAGAAACATCTCGCAATATTTTATTGGTTATCTATATTATAATGCCCGTATACGTCTGTCCGTCCGTCCGTCTGTCTGTCACGCACAATGGTAGCTTAGCTGCGACGGGCGAACCCGTGGATTTTTCCACGGGCTAACGACTAGTCCTATAAAAATCTCTATCTGTCGCCTGTCTGTCTTTGCACAATATGGTCCCGCAAGTACCGAGGCACACACAAAAATGCGTTATAAAGGACGGGCCACCGTATAATTAATATTGCGTTTTCAGAGTGTTGGCTACCATTTTTGCATACATAATGGAGAATAAGCGTTTAATATCCAATAAATTTGCGTTATCTTTAAACCTAAAAGTGTTGTAATAACAAAATCAAATGCTTTGTAAAAAAAAATGTTAAATATTCTAGATTTTTATTTATATTTAGATTCCGTATCGCCCGATTTTAAAGAAACCTCAGTTTGAGCATGATAATATCAGCCCCATCATTTCTCAACTGAGAAATCCTCTTCGACCGAAGCAGATGTCCACTCCTGTTATAAATGAAGAATCAGAACCCGTGTTAGATCCGAAATACCTCATGCGGAAGAAACCGGAAACTAAATCGAATCCATCCGACATAGATGAAAATACGGACCCGAATTTGCAACAAAACAATTCGGACAATATAAATCCTCGCGGGGCAAAACCATTCGTTTTACCATCGTCTTATTTTCCAACACAAAAAGGTAGTAGTACTTGATTAAAAAAAATACACGGTGGTACTGGTGTGTGGCAGTTACACGGTGACAATTGTCTGTGGTCGTATCACAGTGGTAATGATTACTGACAAGAAATTACACGGTGGTAATGGTTTGTGACAATTGCATGGTTGTAGTAATGATTAGTGGCGTTATTACCCGCCGTGGCAATTACCCAGCGGTATTTACAACTATGACTAAAAGTTATACTCCAAGAAACGATATTTTTATCATGTATCTTAGAAAATTATTTTTTTAACTGCTGAGTGATTCAGAATTTACAATAAATTAGGACGAGTTAACGGTGGATTTTTGCTCAAGAATGATATGGATCAGATGACTTTGGAATCTGACTGTTTGAAATCAATTCAACTTTTCTTTCAGACAAGAACGGAAACAAATTAAGACAACAAAAGAATAATTAGTCAATAATAATTAGCCATTTCCTGTTCACATCTTTGAGTGGAATTTCATAACAATTGTATATACTGTATTGTATACTAAAAAATATATTTCCTACGAAATATTTTTTTTTTTTTTCATTAAAGGTGCTACGAAACGTCAGTTGGATATATTTTACAGACCGTAGCTTATTCTACCGCCAAAAAGAATAATAATGAAAAAGGTTTCTTTTTCACAAAATAAAAAGAAAAAAGTAGCAAATTCATCATAACAAAATCAATATTCATAAACAGATTGTCTAGACGTCTATATGGTTCTAAAGTGTGTATAATGTGTGTACTTGAGTAGTCCGTTTATTACACGCCATTCTTCGAAGTATCTATCATTGAGCGGTTTTATAGATTTCGCTCCGCCTGCGTCGACGAAAATCAATTAAATTGTTTACATGGATCTAGATTTAAATTTTTTGAATATACATTTTTGTTGTCCACAAAAACGTCCGAAACTCCCTTGAGTTCTATTTTTTGATGGCGTAGTATTTCCAAATCAGCATTACCAAACAATCCTTTGCCACATCTTTTCTTCTAAGACTAGTATTCTCCTATAAAAACATTTCAGGTCGTTCCCAGGGCTCTTTAAGTCTTTGTCTTAATTTATATCGTCTTTGTCTCGTCGGACTGATATAAAAAAAGAGACGAGAAGCTCTGAGAACGAGTTGGAAAAGCATTGACACAGAAAAAGCTTTTTTGTATTTTTTTTAAGAAACTACAGGCCACACACAATTCCTCTGCTTGCTCATGAAATTATAACTAGCATTCTGAAGTAACTTTGTAAATGTTAAGCGTTTTCTAATGAACTCGAACCCGTCCAACCTCGTGCTCAGGGTATCTTGTATCTTTTTGACACCCGGTACGGCCAAGATGTTCTGGGGACGAGGTAAGAACTCGGTACGTGTATCATCCGCCATCGAAAACGCTTCAGACCCTGGGCTGATTTTTTACTGTTCTGAGACTTTTTTTATTAAGCATTTAACAATATGTATTATATATCCAGAAACAAGACGTTCTTGGGTTGAAAGAAAGTTTATTTTCTATTCACAAAATAACTTAACTCGTTTATGATCTCCTTGACGTAGTTATTTGCTATTTTTGTCACAAGGAAGCAGAGGTCTGGAAAAGAAATTTTAAGATTAGTAGATTTGTTGTTACAATCGTGAACCCAGGGCCTGTAGCGCTATTTGATGATGAAGCATTTCATCTTTATCAAAAAATGCTTTCAGTAACATTTGTTAGTAAACTCTAACTGCTTAAAAACTTTCAACTTTGTAGTAAACCCTGGGTACGAGGTGGAGAGTAAAAACAGTTTCGAATGATTCAGCTAATTTATAATGATGACACCGCAGCGTAATTATTTTAAAAGTTGGTATTTTGTTTATAAAGCAGTTAAAGATACTTGTTATTTTAAGTATAGCTTTGATGTACTGTTAAGCTTTTTCTTTGTTTGTTTGTTTGTTTGTTTGTTTTGTGATTGTTTGCTTTGTAACTGTTTAACTGTAACAAGTTTTTCTAATGAAGTTTCTCCCCAGAGCTCTTTGAGATTAAGTTTACGTCAAAGAGCTCTAGGGACGTTGTTTGTTTGTTAACTGTTTAACTGTAACAATTTTTTATAATGAAGTTTCTCCCCAGAGCTCTTTGAGATTAAGTTTACGTCAAAGAGCTCTAGGGACGAGAATGAGTTGTCTTACCATTTTAATTTTAGGTTTGTGCTATGTCTTCTCAGAGATATGATACCCCTAACGGAGACTTTACAATGTCGTGTTCAGTCAATGAAATAAAAATTACGATGAATTTTTTCGACAATTTCTGTTCCAATCTATAGCTACTTATTCGGTGTTTTTTCTGTTGTTGAAAAGTCGACATAACAAAACCTATGTTTAGCCTTAATTATGAGTTGGGATGGGTACATCAAAAATATTATCGGTCGTACGAAAAACCACTGCGATAGAGTGTGTATAATTGGACTAAAAGATGGCGGTCATTGGACATCAATTAATCATCCGAATGCGATACATCTCACTTCATTGGAGAGCCAACATATCGCTACAGCAATGAGAAAAGCTGATTTTACTACTTTTCAGACCGGTATGGTCTACGTAGATGGGACATCTTACATATTTCTTCGTTCTATTGACGATAAAATCGTACTTGCGAAAAGGAGCAGTGACGGCGCCATAACTATACAAAAGACGAAAACGGCTGTTATTATAGCACACACGAAGATGGGTGGTCAACATGGTTTGGTTAATGTTGGCGTTGGTGAGATTGCTGATTATTTAGAGTCAGCTGGAATGTGAATAAAAATGGTACCACGAATTGCGAATAAATGGTAGCACTAGTTGTGACTTTATCTTAAACTTATGACTGTTTGAAGGTCGAAACAGCTACTATTCTATTTTTTAGTTCTTTCGTTCTGTAAAGGTACTTTGTTATAGTCTGACAAATATCCGATTCAAAGAAAGACATTTTTTATGCTGCAAGAAAATCAGTGGAAGCCGTATGCAAAAATTTCTTATATAAATTTATTTTTATGCCTATATAACAAACAAAAAAGTTTATCTACCGTAAGGGAAGAAACGTTTGCGGAACTTATTTTTGCGATTAAAATATTTTTTATGCACATGGCGGAACTTATTTTTGCGACTGGGAGATCTCGTGAAAAAAATGCGGAACAAATTGTAACTGTAGATTAAAAAAACATGATCTAATGTAAAGTAAATTACAAATTTAAATATTTTTATAGATTCAATAGCTTTTTAAAAAGAATTGTTAGAACTTTTTTTTGCAATATTTGTGATTTGCTTCAAAGAGTTCAGTTTTTGTGGAGCCTATTTTTGCAAAGAGACTTTAAAATCGCAAAATTAAGTTGCGCAAAAATTATGGCAATCCTCTAAGCACAAGCTATGCTTACTGTTTCAGATTTGAGATAGCAAAATCATGGTATTCCAAAACTTTAACCTAATTTAACCTTTCCTTGGCTTTTAATGAGTTCACACTGATATTGCGTAAACTGAACAATACTACTTCTTTTTTTATAGCGAAACTAAATCACCTTAATTTTTACACTGGGTAGCTCCAAAACCGTATGAACACGTGGCATATTCGATACGAAAACTATTCCGAAACGATAATTATCTGAAGCGTGTGAACATAGTTGAAAACTAAATATAGCAAGATCGTTAAAATCTTTAATAGCACCCGTGCTTCTTGCGTTAAGTTTCGATTCCAAAAAAAATTGGGAACAAGTAGAATACTGACTAATCCATATGAACACACAATCCATATTTCATGCGCTTTTAATACCATACCATTACCATTAATTTGCGAAATAATATTATCTACTTTGCGATGTCCTGTGCATAACAACGACGAAAATTTTCAGCCCTGATTGCATTGAAACACTCGAGCTTTCGGATTGCACACAGGAAATTTTAAAGTGGACCGATAAAGCGCACCCGTTTAAATTGCGTTCTGTTTGTACACAGAACGGGCGCATGATTATCTGTTAAAACAAAATAAATGTCACAGGATGGATTCAGCTGGAGACTGACTTGCGTCCAAATTGCGTTATATAAACTGCGATCTAGTTTCACCATTGTATTATTGAACGGCGTAGTTGCGTAATACTTCTAACTAAGTTGAAATGATATCTAAAAATCATTGAAACTTGATGGGTATATTTCAAACATTAGTAAGTAAACCAACGTTTTGACAATGTTTCGGGTGTTCAGTACACCCGTTATCAAGTCTTCCAGTTTACAACGGAATATATGTGTTACAAATTGTTTTCATACAATTAATATAAAACGCCTAATTAAATATATACAACAGAGCTGATTTAATAACAATATACAATACGGGATTATCATGTTGGATAAAGCGACTCTGTTTGACTTCGAGTGCAAAGCGGTTACTCCTGGCGCAGTCTGTTTTTATTGTGAATCAATATACATCGCAACGAGGAAAAAGCAGTACAAAAAGCAAGGTCTGTGCGTGTAAATGAAAGCCCTTGCCTCTCTGGTTATCCTTTTACCCACACATACTCTGAATCTTCTGCCAGGGATCACGGACATTCACATCCTCGTTCCCAGGGATTATTGTCTGATAAACGAATGGGGGATTATCCATCACGTTTTGACTTTATGTCAACTAGTTTTAAAATCAAGCAGAATTTATCATTATTTGTTTTAAAGAATTAGGTGTTTGAAAAAGCAACGTTTTAAAAATCATGTTTGCCCGTTTGCATTTTAATCAGGCCAAAACATAATCCTTTGACAAGACTTGAAATACGGCGTCCTTTAGCCTAACTAAGTCGACCGCTTTTATCACACCAGAACTCGAATTCTTTTACTCGTCACAAAATTAACGCGAATGTCTAAACCTGTTCGAGTTTTCTAACACAATTATATAAGCAAAACACCTGGGAACCAAGTTGTTAATTTAACTTCTTTTTTTTTTCATTTCAAATCGATTTCATGTTGATTTCAACCATCCAAATCGTTTAAGCATTGCTTTCTTTTGTTTTGAACTTAATTACTTTACCCTGATTGGTTAAAAGCATTCGAAAATTATTAGGGGGGAAACTTTGTGAACATCTAAAAGCGCATTTAAGAAAACATAAGTCAGAGGGCAACAAACACAGATTCAAGATTTATCCACTCTCAGTAACGCAATATTTCGTTAGTCTGGTTAATCTCTAAGCGATGAGTTTGTAGCTCTGCAGTGAATTTAAAGACCATGTTTACAGCTTGCTTTTCGAAGAAAGATCATTCCATGTGTACAGGGAAAGTAGAAGAACCAAAAAAGGTAAAAATCTTGAGCATGTCGCCACTTTGTTTCGATACTTTTGTTTACACGATGCCGTTTCAGTATTAACAGCCATTTTACTTATAGCATCCGAACGAAATCGCTCCGTTTCACTATTGGATAGGCCCAGTTTCAGACACTCTATCTGATACGAAATCTGATGTCTATGCTCTTTAGAGAGCAGAAATAGAATTTTTTTGTTGACCGTACGTTCTGTTTGTACACAGGACTTGGTTCACTTTTATTATGGAGCGATATCACTACTTAGGGAAGAAGCGGTTATAAGAAACAGGTCCATGGTGAAGTCTTCGTTTTTTTAGTCAATTTTCTATCTATACGCAACTGTTTTTTTCAACATACATAATTCTAAATCCATCACAGGGGAGATCGTATTAGGGACAGTCCACAAAAGCAAACTTTATTTTGCGTCGCTTCTTTAAATCAAGCCATCCTGCTCGAATTTATTATTGATGAATCGTTTTTATCTGAGATAAAGTGTTCTAAAAACGAAAACAAGCGTTTTAAATTGTGTTGTGCCATGTGTTGTGTAAATAGTACGATGTTTTTAATCAGGCTAGTTAGAACAAAAACAAAATCCTCCGAGCACTTAAAATGCAGAGTACTTTATTTATATCAGCACAAATCAAATCCTCGAACATTAAGTTTAGCTAACCAAGTCCGTTCAAAAAGGTTTCTGCCCAATAAGAACAGAAACAATGAAATCATAACAATCGAATGTTGATAATTCGAACACTGCAAAAAGTAGACGATTTGTTAACATAAAGGTCACGACGATGTTTTTGTGATAACAACACCAAGGTCTATAAAAGGTGATTATTTTATTTATTCACAAATGCTTTTAAAATTATGCGCGTTACAAGACGCTACAGTCATCTGATGCTATATATTTTTTTGGATTTTACAATTACAGCTAAAGAGGGGGTTTTAACTTTTAAAAGTAGTTTAGCTGTTCTCGGGTATTAAGAAGCGTAGCTAGCCAGCTGGCTAGATAATTAAAGAACGTCAATCATTTTCAAAATTTTTTTTTGACTTTTGCATTTTGTTTATGAAACAGTAAAATTTTTTAAGTTATCGTGTTGTTGTGTTCAACCAAGAAGGCTTAAACCCTCCTTAATTTAAGACGCCTGAAAAGGAATATAATTTCTCTCATATTTTTTTTTTAAAATTTTGAAAAATATTCGCGAGAACAAATTTTGGCGAAGTAAAAGACCAGCAGATTAGGTAAGACAAAATTTATATATATCTATAAAACCTTTTCAAGTGGATACAAGAGAGTTTTGCCTTTTTGATATGAGAGAAGACGGCGAAAAATATTTCATATCAAAAAGGAAAAAATCCCTGAGGACGAGGCTGTAATAATTTCGGAACATTTTTAGTAGGAAAACTTTTTTATAAATTATACAACCTCGTCCCAAGGGTCTTGTGACCCCTGAGCCGTTATTACGAAGCGGTATAAAAATTGAAAGTTCGGTGAAAGGTTAGTTTAGCAGATTGTAAGTTTTAGTATTGGCGTTTGTTACTTCAGCAGCATTGTTCATGGGAAAGATTTCGTTCACGCGCGATACTTTGTGACAATACAATTGTAGCTAAGCATCGCCCTTGAAAAAAAATAATATTATTGGCACACTTTTGATAAAAACAATTTTTTTTGTAAAAGTCAGCGATGACAAACAGACGTCGCACTTTTTTTCTATGGTTCAATTTTTTTGTTTTTATTAGAAAAGGCAGTTTTTTCTTACACACGCTTTCTTGAAATTTCTTACATTTTTATAAAAAAGACGTATATAATTTACAAGCCCTGACAATTTTTCATGGAAAGAATCATCACGTTTTGAAATTGCTTCGCTGTAAATTCATCAAAATTTAATTTAGCGCTAATATAGCGTTAAATTAAAACTTATTGTCCGTCAGGTAAAAAGTTGTAGTAAATTTTAATTTTTTTTGACTATCTCGTCTTTTTATCTTTATGTATAATTAAGCTTTCCGAAGGTTACTAGGTATTGATAAAACTATAAGCAAATCTAAGCAATTAAAAAGCGGCAATCTCCTGTGAATCTCGGCGCAAAAGGATGCAACATTTCATCCAACATTTCGTTTCTCTGTTTGATGGAATGTTTGAATAAAATTCAAATGTTTGATGGAATCGTATTTTCATCAAACAATGTTGATGCAGTTTGATAGTTCATTCATTCGCATCTTTAAAATGGGGAAGCATCAATGGCAATGTTGCAGGGGCGGCACCACAATTTCCAAAGTGGAGGGCTTAGGCATAGTGGGAAATTTTGAGATTTTAGTGACAATCAACTAGCGAAGCGAGTTGCCGAAACAGCTGGTGTCCAGGGGGCGCTGTAAGCCACCTGGTGGGGTCTAGGGGCGAAGCCCCAAGAAGCCAACGCATTTTTAGAGTCCTAAAACACGTAAAACGGCTATACCTTGGACTTCAGACTAAAAGATCGCATTATTTAGTGAGATAGTCTGCAGGTTCTTTGGTTGGATAACATTAATTTTCATGCAAAAAATTATTACTTAGCAAAAAAGTCCCCTTAGTGGCACCGCCCCTGTGTTGGTCGTTTTAAAAAAGGGGATAGTAGTTTCTGACGACGACACAAAACACACGAGGCAAAACAAGAGAATGGGTAAAAGGCAAAATGGATTTCTAAATAACATTGTTCAAGAACTAAAAATGGAGGACCGATTCGGTTTCAAGGACATGTTGACCGATCAAAGATCATATTTTCCCATTCTGATGAAGAAAAATGTTTAGTGAAAATACGTTCTGCAACATATTTCAACAAACAACAAGAAACACGATTTTTCTCTTCTTTTTCAAAAATGGGGAAAATTATGCATATACGCAAACCGATCAAACATTCCATCAAACTTCAAATAATGTCGCAAATGTCAATGTTTGATGAAATGTTTGATCGGTTTGCGCCGGCCTTACGGAGGGCTGCCCGTATAATTTGAAAAAATGTAGATAGACCCTACCGCAGCTGTGTTTACAATGTGGCCAGGTTTCCAAAGAATTTCATGTGGAAAAACTTTGTGGTTTTATTTAGGAAGGCTGGCCACGGTCGTGAAATTCGATACTCTTCTCAGAAAATCCATAAAATGAGCTAAATCACAATTACTTGCGGGCTGACATTTAAATACTGTTTGTCGGCATACGTATATTTAGCTAGCCATGTTAGTAAATATTAGTCCCGATATTTTAAAATTAGGTCTGTGAATGGGTAGCATTTAGCTGAGGTTTATTAAAAATATTCTCAAGAGCAAATGAGCAATCAGAGATGCGTGATCAGGAAGTGAATGTGAAAGCAACGAGGTTTAGCGGCCATCTCTCTTTCCCAAATGAAGTAAGCTTTGTGGCTGATTTCCTATGCTTATTTTTTTGTTTTGTTTTTAATTTTCAATTAGTTATAGCAAGGTAAAGCTTATCTCCCATTTACAAAAAAGTAATCTAAAATCAACACTAGCTAAGAAAATACAAGTTCACAGTTTCAGTTAACCATTGTTTAAATAAATCGATATTTTAGTACACATTCTTATTGAGAATTGGAAAAAAAGGAAACTGTTATGAAAGGCCATGACCATGACGAAAAGTGAAATAAGTTTCTTGCTGAAATATTTTGAAAATAAAGTTACAATTCCCTCGCATATGTTTTAAGGGTTACTGGCAATAACATACTAAATTTCCGTGCCGTGAGACTAATTATTTCTTCATAAAATGAGAAATATTCATAATGCCCATGGTCAAAGCCTTATAAAATTCACTCAGTTTACTTCCTTTTTTCAATACAGAAAATGAGCAACAACTGTACAGAGGTGTATTGTATTACAAAAATAATATTATTTTATACTTTCTTTGATTATTTTGCAAGTTATTTAACATTAAAGTTGCAAAATATTAGCCAGAGAAGAAGCTACGTCTCAGTCAGCATTTTGTTTCTTGAATGTAAATAAATTCCTTTGCAGGCTTGTGATGGCAACTCCTGGATGATAATTTCGCTGACTGACCATATACCATGCGGTTGTTCTGTTTTATTTTTTAATATTTGTAACAGATAGTGGAGATGAGTTTGTAACAGGTTCTGAAAAAGAGCAATAACTTGTTTTGCTACTTCTCTTGCGGAAAATTTTGCAAAAGTGTAGAAAATGTACAGCCCCTACAGACATAGTTTTTGTTGTTTACTGTTTGACTTGGCAAGCGTTTTTGATTCAGAAAGTCAGTAAAAAGCTTATCTTGTCACTAGGCCATCAGCAGCGTTGATCAACACAACCATGTGAGTAAACACATAAAGGACGGCTGAGCTAAAACACCTGCTGGTCAAAGTTGTAGAATGGGCTGGGCTCTTGGATTCACACAACTTTGTCCAAGGAGCTCATGTGGAAGATGAAACCTGTATGTGACACGAAAAACAAGTAAAAAGAAAGTAATTTAAAAAGAAAGACAGGAAACAATAATCCTTTCATCCTTTATATCAAAGAACTTTACCTGGCCTGTAATGGAGGTTAAAATTCACGCAAACGCAGGAAGGTTCAGTTGGACCGTACGTTAGCCAGAAAATAGTGCACAGAGCAAAATCGAAGCCTGTAAATTCCTGCATTGTACTAATATAATAGAGAAGTCCTATGTTCAACAAAAAAGAAGAGCGTACATGGAATTTGTGCAGTACTTATGCTCAAATACTAGAACTAGGTGGACTAAGATTAAAAATTGTCACTGCTGGTGTTGATTAAAACATCTGGTGAAAAGTGTTCATCTTATATATATATATTAAAACTTGTTTTGGCAGAGAAAATAATCTGTTAATAAGTCCCCAGGGGTTCTTGCCTTTTTTGACATTGAGGCCTTTTATTTTTATTTTTACAAAAACCTATAGCACAAGTGAATATTTTATAATTATTCACAAAATTAAACTTAGCTACAATAATTTACTCTTTTTCTTTTTCTGCAAGGTTCATTTTGCAGCAAAATGTTCAGGGGACCCTTATTGCCATCTGGAAGATGCTGTCAAACAGGGTTTAATCCAAAAAAAAATTAAAAGTATATCTAGATAAAACTCAACAATCTTCCTTCCCCACAATTCCGCAGTCATGTTGATATAGTCAGCAAGGATACCATTTCTAATTTTCCATGCGGGTGGGGCAAGTTGGACTTTGAACCCTCTATTCTCCGGAGGACAGCACACAAAAAATGTATGAATGTATAAACTATTTAGATAGATATGCAGCTGGGATATTTTTGGTTTTGTTTCTCACGTCTTTGTAAGGCTAGCCATGTCAAATATATGCTAACTATATATATCTTTGCTAAAAAAATGCAATGTGTTATCTCAAATTTCCTTATTATTATAAAATAAAACTTAATCATGCCACAATGTGAAGCAAGCAACACAGATGTGAATTCTGAAAAAAATATTCAACTCTGTGTAGCTGTGTGCCGTAGACTATTTTATTGTAAATCTACATATCCAAGTGTTTAATCTTGTGTTTAAACCCTAGCTAGCTAGATGCATAAGATACAAAATTAGGAGCATGACCACGTCAAACTACTGTTCTATCCCAGCAGCCAGTTAAAGTGTCCAGAACCTGTCCCACCACATTATACAATAATAGAAAGAACTTTATATATATGATCAATGTATCTGTTACATTTTGATATAGGCACAGTTTGCAAAAATATTTTCACCCCTTCAATTAATTCTTCTTTTTTGGATGGCTTCACGTGTTTTTAAAGAACAACCTCCAGTGCAGAAACAGCTCAACCACAAGCATCACACAAACAACAACCACCATCAAACAATCATTGCAGCAGCAGCAACAACAACAACAGACAACTTCAGCAAAACCGCAAGAACAACCACTATTTTAGCCACAACCAGCCATCACCAGGTCAACAAGAAGAGCGCAACAAGAAAATCTTGTGGATTTACATTATGGCTATGAAGACTCTAGTTCTAACTTCGACATTCAAATATCTTCTTCCATGCAACCTCAAAAAACACTACACAAACAACTAGAATTTTCTATGCATCCTTCTCAACTTGACAGTCCTACACAACTTCCAGCACAAATTAACAACAACGCTCCCACATATCCTTTACAGTTCAACTGTAAAGGATACCTCAATACTCAATATTCTTTAGTAATCCTTTTACTACAAATCAACATCAGCCATCTTCACAGTCAATCAATTAACAGTGCTCACAGAAACCATTCTTTCTACCTGATGACAGCATTCAGTACGAGTACAACCAGTATGGTGGAAAAATAAGCAATTTCGCAACAAGAATAATGAAAAAAGTAATAGGGGCGAAATGTGTATGAGATGCATTAAATTGTAATTGGCAAATTTCTTTACAAAGATCTGCTGGGTCGCGAAAAAGAAAACTTTGTGAAACATGTTTTATTTAACTATTTCGACGTTGCTATAGCACAACAAAAACAAGCATAGAGTACTGCTGTAAATTCGATGAACGAATATCTATGTAAACCAAAACTTAACAGTAGTGAACTAATATAAACCCACCATACATTTATCTTTTTTTTTTTAAACTAATTTTTTTATTTCAAATATATATAACTACAAGATTTCGATATCAATCCTAACAAGAAGCCCTGGGGGCTCTAAGAATTTCCGCTCACTACCAAAATATTTGATGACAACCTGCTAACTCGTTGTGTTATCGTGCCAAACATTCGAAGAAGTTTGGTGCATGAAGCTCTGAAGATAAAGCACGCAAGTGACATTATATCTTACAACAAACGCAAACAAAACGAAACGTGTCATAATAAACTCACATTTTAAAAGAAATTGCTAACAATAATTACAGCATATCATTCATGGTTGAAACGTTTATGGTCTTAAACGGCATTGAGTTGACAAAAAATCAAAATTTTGATGTCACCATCATGTTCAGCATACTTTTTTTGTGATCTGTGCCAAATTTTGTCGAAAATAAAGTAGTTTTAATTTTTGGACCAATTTTGGCCTAAAATGACATTTAGGTAACAAAAATCAAAATTTGGATGTCACCATCGTGTTCAGTATACTTTATTTGTTAACTGTGCCAAATTTTGTTGAAAATAAAGTAGTTTTAATGTTTGGACCAATTTTTGCCTAAAATGACATTTAGGTGACAAAAATCAAAATTATAATGTCAACATAATGTTCAGCATACTTTTTTTGTTAACTGTACCAAATTTTGTCGAAAACAAATACCAATTTTGGCCTGAAACGTCATTTAGATGACTTCCAAGTACTTAGGGAGTTTGGGTACGAAGTTTAAATCTGTGACGTTGCAATTGACCATTTGGGACAGGGTTAGTTAGTCAGTTAGCAGTTGGAAACCAATACTATCCTCCTCTCAGAGGAACGTGAAATCCCAGGGTCGATTTTTTCTCAAAAAATGCTCCAAAAGAAAAAAACAACGGTTTTAAAGAATTTCCTACGCCTTCGGACGCGGAAATTCAATTATCAATTCCATTACGACTGACTTTGTAAGTAAGCATTTTCCGTTTGTTCTCTCATTCAATTGTTTTATTTTTCATTTGTAAACAATTTTCTTATCACCACATGCCAGTTTTCAACGCAATTGAGCTCAATAATCTGGAAGTGGTTAAACAGGTCAAATGATAATTCTATATCATCTAAATAAAATAACAAAGCATTATTCGCTTCTCACAGATAACATTTTTAAGCAAACATTGGTCATTTTGGAATACATAAATATAAAAGTACTAGCCGAATTCCCGTGGAAGAATCCACTGAATGTCTCCATGAAATCATGTAAGGGATACCAAACAAAAACATATATACAGCATGGTAATTTGAATTTTTAAAACTTACAACCCAACCTCAGCTCTTTGTCTCTTTTTATAACGGGACGGAAAAGAGAGAGAAAAAGTCCTGGGATCGAGGTTGCTCACAGTCTGCATTACTTTATATTTATATCCGTTGAAACCAAAACGTTGAAATATAAGCAGGTGCAACAACAACAACAACAAAAAAATGCAAAATGCAATATGTCCAACAAAATCAAAAGGCGTCTAACAACCGTTACTTAAAAAGCGAAATCTGCTAAAATTTATACTTGCTTTGCCATGCCAGAAGTACAACAGGGAAAAAAGTATATCAGACATTTAAAAAATCCAACATATTTTGCCCAGTTATACAAATAAAGTTATTACAAAATTTCCACACTGTACAGTTTGTAACACGTCATACCAAAATCAGATAATCAGTCTATTGCATACAGCAACCCTTTCAAAGTTTTACACAAAATATAAGAAATTAACAGTTATCTGAATTCCCGAGGAAGAATCCATTGAATCTCTCATTAAACCGATGTAAGGGATACCAAACAAAAACATACAACACAGTTATTTGAATTTTCAAAACTCACATTTCAACCTCGACCCAGGGCTCTTTGTCTCTTTTATAACGGGATGGCAGAAAGATAAAAAAATGCCTTGGGATCGAGGTTGCTCACAATCTGCATTATTCTATGTGTATAACCGCTGAAACAAAACGTCTAAAAATATACGCATGTGCAACAAAAAAATAAATAAATAAATAAATAAAATTGTAAAATAAAAATGGAAAATATCCAACAAAATCAAAGGTGTCTAACAACCGTTCATAAAAAGCGAAATACGCTAAAACTATATACTTGCTTTGCCATTCCAGAACTCAAAATATAAGAAATTAATAGTTAAAACACATAAAAGAGAAATATAAAATCATTTGGCATATTGTATATCTACCTAAATATTAAAAGAACAGACCCAAACTTATAATCTAGAAAATCACGCATAAAATCAAGGAAGATAACAATGCAGCGTTTTCGAATTTAAGAATCGAATATATTTCAAACGATTGTAACGTAACAAATGTAAACATTGATTTAAGTTTAGGATTTAGGTTTAGTTTTTTTATAATGACATCAACACTGAATTACACAGTTTGTAGTGTTAAAAACAGTAACAACGGAAAAAATACATTTACAGTTTATGTAAATTCTTCTCTATGATATGCACCGTGTATTTTATAAGAATTATTCCGTTTCAGCCTTAATGTTCTTAACTTTTTGACAAATACTATCCTCATTATTCTGAATATATTCTTAGCATGTCCATGTCCTGAAAATATATAATGCCTTAATAAAATAAAGCTTGCTATAGCTATTGGCAAATTATTTTTATATTGAAAACAAACAATCGAGGTTGGACATATTCTTAAGATATTCTTAACTGACCCTGGGTATTTCACTTCATATTTAAGGGAAAATTTAGCTTTGAAAGTGTAAACGGCTTAAATATCGTTATTCAACTAAATTCATTTCTCTACCAGATAATCTAAACAACACCTGGTTTTCTTTCGCTTTCTCAGTAGGCTGCTAGCTAGCGTTCTCTGGATAAAAGTCCAATAAGTTTATTACTTCAATTACTAAACTTCGCTTCATCCCAAAAGAAAACAAATTGAAAATGTATAGCTAGCTAAATTGTCGGATATATTTCCAATCAGTTCTCTTTTTGACGTTATATCATCGTACGTTTTTCTTCTTTTTAACAAATATTTCTTTATTTCTTTTTAAAAATTATTTAACAAACATAAACTTTTTATACTCGCTCGACAACAACAGTCGCTCTACAACACGACAGCAGTTTTTTTTTTTTTACATTTTAGATTCGAAATATCATTCGAATTCGATAGTTTTTTTAAAAAGAAACCAACCTCGGTCGTCCCAGAACACAAAAATGGAAAATATTGAAGAAACAAATTAGCTTTAATCTTACCTCGTGATGAGTAACATTGTTTGAAATAACTTTTTTCAGGATTACTTTGAAAAAGAGACAGCCTTCTTCGCTTCGGTTTTCTTTTAACAGTTGATAACAACTTGTCTCCGTGAGATACAGCACGTAGTAAACCGGGGGTAAAATTAAATTATTTTATCTTTAACGAACCCGTGAGGCTTTTAAAACAAAAAAACAAAACAAATCAAAACGTTTTAAAATAAAAGAATAGTATTAATAAAATAACAAAAGAGTTTTATTTTTTAAACTAATAAGAAAAAAAGAGTTAAATGTTTAAATGATAACCCCCTGATTTGCGTTTTTTTAACTTGGTAAATTTTAGCGTAACGCCACGTCGTAAGAAAGTGACCCGTACTTTCGTGTCGTGGACTCACATGGTTACTCACACAAGCGTATTATTATATAGATTAGGGATTTAACAAACAAGAATAATTTTACACTGATGTGCACTATGTTGCCATTTTATTCCCATTTTTTTATTTTGGCAACAGAATATGACCAAATCTTAAATATCATTGTGCAAATAAGACGACAAGGGTTTACACATTTTATGCACATTTCCTTAAAAACGTGCCTGTTTCTTGAGCATGTGACATAGACGTAACCAAATTCTCTAACAGGCAAAAAACAGATCTAAGCTTATTATTGTAATAGATTTATAACGCAAGAAATTACAGTGTAAGAAATTTTTAATATGGCATATTGTGAATCTGATATAGCATATTAGGTATTTTACGGTGAGTACTGCTTTGAATGTTCAAATATTTAAATATAGTTTGTAATGTATTTATGTTGCATTATTAGTGAAAATAATGAGAAACTATAGCATTAACCCATGAAAAAATTAACAAGAATTTTCCTGCTAGTACTTACAGAAAGAAATAAGCTTGTTTTTTTTAAAAAATAAACAAAACAGGAGCATCTTTTCCAGACTTAGTATTAAGTAATTTATGCCTTCAATTTATGCTTAAAAAGCTAACTAAATCTCTATCAAAGTGTTTATGCTATTTAGCAAAAAGGTGTAAATCTCTTTTTAAAGAGCATTGAGTAAGTGCACAGCAGGGTATGTGCATGTGAAGTCATATATACCTTTTCTGTTTTCAAAACAAGGGTATGGTCAGTAAATAAGCCTGCTTTATACAGCACAGTCTGGAGCTTACCTCCTAATGACGTGAAATTTTTGTCTTAAATTCAATATGCTCACCAGGAGTGAGTTTGGGGAAGAAGCTTGAAGGTGTAAGTTTAACATTGTTTTAACTAAAACTCCAGAAAAATGTTAAGTATTATTATTTTGTTTAATAAAAGGATATTTTACATTGTTTTAGCTAATGTTATTTTTCTCAGGCGATACCCTTGACAACACTTTAAAAATAAGCATCTATTTGTAAGAGGTTATCATATTTACAATATTTATATTTATACATAAGTCGAAACTAAAACAAACAATGTTTGTTTTTATTTGCTGAAATGGTTTTATCTACTTTTTGGTGGTTTTGTGGAAATATAATGTTCATGCAACATGAAGTGTCTCATGTTTCTAGAACATGAAAAAACATGTTATTATTATTCAGTGAAAATATTATTATATATGATATTTATTTGGTGTATACTCTGGAAGACTTTTTTGTGGTTTTTATCAAGTATATATGTGTGATAGTTAAATTCTATTAAATTTTATGTGTCATGAATTGTCAAATATGTAAAATGTTAACATCTGTCAAAGGGTTTTAGAATATGATAATAGTATGAATTACAAAAACCTTAGTTTTGATGGTAAGGTTTTCCAAATCTGCAGGGAAACAGACGTTTAAATTATTTTGCTTTTCTTGACTAAAGGGACATTTATGTTATGTCAACTAGGATATTTTATCTTCTTTAAGCGGTCATGACACTTAGAAATATGATCAACTCCCACTTGAAAACTCATAGAATGAAACTAAATAATCTTTGTGTCTGTAATTGACGCTTCAGAAAGGTTAGTTGGAATATTGTGATGTACTTTCTTTTTTATAAAATTAATTATTAACAACCAGAAAAGAAATTATAAGAAACTACTTTCCTTTTTTAATATCTGATTAACATCAAGTGCCAATGGTTATACACTTTTTGTCTGTAACCTGTAACCTACTAAAACTTAATTTGTGCTAACGCTAATTCTATTTTTAGTAATAAGTTTCTTTTTTAAGTCAACTTTTAATTAATATTTCACAATGTAATTTTCGTCTTTACATGAATTGTTCAACACAGAAAAAGACGGTTAAAAAGATTTGATGATGTTATAGATCGGTGGGTCACTTGAATTAGGTTTATCAGAAAAAAATGTTAGTTTCAAAACATTTTATTAAGTTTCTTAGACTAATGTACTGGGAGGTTAGAAGAACTGTTTTTTGTTTTGTTTGAGGCTATATTAGAGAGGCGGATGGAGTTTAAGCTTCACATGACTGTTTTTTTGTCATCTCAGAACAATATACATCGACGTGCGGGTTTTGTATGGCCATGTCTTCGTCATTTAAAGACCAAAATACAGTGATTTTTAAGCTTTCCCAGATATATAAGGACGGTTAAAGAGATTTGATGATGTTATATATCAGTGGGTCAACCAGGAAATTTGGGTACTGGATACCCATAGTTTTTTATATGGAATGCAATTCTATCGGTGATAACTTGTTAAATAAAATATTTTATATATACATTGTTAAAAAACTTTTCACAGAACTAAGAAGATGACCTTTTTTAACATTGGAATGTGGGTTTATCAGAGCAAAATGTTAATTTCCTAAAATTTGATAAAGTTTATTAGACTAATGGACTAAGGTTAGAGGAACTGGGTTTATTTTTTTGTTTCAGGCTTAAAAATCAACAGCGTCCATAATTTTTAAACATTTTATCCTAATGAACACACATTTTATCAAAATCATATAAATAATTCTAAATTTGATTGTGTTTTTTTTATAGATGTAAGAAATAATGATTTGAATTAGAATATAAATTGGCTGTGATGATATCTCTAATTCTTGTTGTCATCAATTTTTATTTATCAGTAGCAGGTAGGTGGACTTGTGAAGATTATTTTCTTTCAGCTATAAACAAATTCTTCTTCTTCTTCTACATGTGCTAGAAGTACACCTTTTGTAGCAGTTTGAATAGGCATTACTTATTTATCACTCTTTTGTAGCCCTTGATGCACCTTTACTGTTCAAAAATGAAGAACAACATCAGACAAGCCTCACATTTTCTTGGAAACCTCCATCTAACCAAGGAGGCCTTAAAAACTCAACTTTATTTAGCATTGATAACAATACCTTATTAAGTATTGCCAATACCTTGTTAAGTATTGACAAGTATTACATTGAGTGTACAAGAAGGAATGACAGAGAAATTGTGGTTGCAGAATTTTCTGGAAGTACAACAAGAGGAACAGTTGATGGACTTGCTGTATATAGTATTTACTTTTGCAAGGTATCCTTAAGTAGTGAAGTCTTTGAGTGTTTACTTACAGTTAATAATCCTAAAGATAAGCCTTAGTCATTGTAAATATTATAAACTAGTCGCTAAGGCCCGTGGAAAAATCCACTTAGGCAAAAGCCCAATGAAAAAATAGGTTGCTTTAGATGTTTTGCTGACGTCAGCAGTGCATATACAAAAAAAAATGTTCTTAAAATCTTACACAAAATGTCAAATCTCAAATCTTACACAAAATAAAAAAGAACAGCTTGCAAGGTGCAAAATCTAGTTGATAAAAAGTTACAACAACGACACTCACAACATCAACACTCACAACACCCACCAAACCGACAGTAAGAACACTGACAGTTACAACACCGACAGTCACAACACGGATAATAACAATGTTAGAAATAACGCATCTCAAATATGTACATCTTATAAGTGATTATGTTGAAAACCCTCAGTATTTTATTCTGAAATGTCAAAAAGGAGGCCTGCAAGAGTTAGCACAAATCAACAAAAATAAGTTCTTTACACATTTTAAATATTGTCTTTCCCTTAAAAGCTTATACAAAAATATGAAAAAGCCATAGTTTGGAAAACATCAAATTTAAATCTAGAAAAATCAGTCACTTCGGTTGCATACCATCCTCTTCCGCAAAGTTACACAAAATGTAAAAATCAACCAGTTAAGAACACAAAAATTTTCTTTTTTAGTATGATGATCCATACTGCCCTTTACCAACAATTTTAAACCTAAATGTCAAAAAATCAATAAGCAAAGAATAAACTTGAATCAACAAACATTGTATATATACGGTTCTTAAACAAAGGTTTACACATAATGTAAAACAGATCGGTTTTTGAGAAACACTAAATCAACAAAAATAAGTTCATTCAGCATGTCGTATATTGCCATTACCCATTAATCTTCCACAAAAAGGTTATGAAACACACCAAAATTTAAAAAAATCAGTGATTTCAGTGCATACAGTCCACGCGTTTAGATATAAAAAACAAAAACAGTTTCAGTCAGAACATTAAGTAATTTTTTTATCATCATCATTTGTAAAATTCTCCAGCAAAACAAAAACGTGAAACCATGGAATTTTCTTCCAGCAAAAATTACATCACATACAGTTAGTTCTCCCAAACAATAGTTTATAATACGAAATATAAAGACAAAGTTGTTTATATAGTCTGAAGATGTACTTAGTGTATGAAAAGCTTAACAAATAAATACTTTTTAACTTTCAAACTCGTTTTATTTTTTTCTTAATTAGTAAACTATGGCTGTTATTTTTACCGATAAAGAAATCAGCTTTACAACAGCCTACAGTGAAGTCTGATTCTACAAAGATTTGTTCTTTCAGTATATTATTGCATGTGGTCTATTTCCACAAAAGTTTACACAAAATTTTAAAAAAACAGCATTTTGCAACATGAACAATATAAACTGACAACCATACCACCTCTCATAAGTTTTTTTAACCCAAAGTCCTAAACCCACGTATATATAAATTTCCAATCAAATGTCAACAACCCCTGTAAAAAAACCTGGCATTTTACATGTAGGCTGACAAAAGTTTAACAGGATGAGGAAACAAAACAATAAAAAATAACTTAACACACACACTTTAAATTCTATAAAATTCGTTCCACTTGTCATATTGTGGTCCCCTTGTAAAGTTTACTGGAAATGTGAAAAAATTATTCTCTATGGGCATAAAAATGTGTCACAGTATCCTAAAAGTTCAAGAAAGATTTTGTAGCTAGCTTGTTATATCATAATTCGTGTTCAAAAAAGAAGAGAAGTTTGACTACTAAGTACCTAAAAAAAGAGGAATAACAACAAAACTCATAGATTAGAGCTAGCTATGGGATGGAGCCTTGAAGCTAACATTAGCCTAGCTAGCTAACAAAACAGTATATACCTAAGACACCCAGTTAAATATACTTAAGCTGTGGAGACTTAGCTACGTCTATAGCTAGCTATTTATGCTTAGTACAACACATATAAAGGAAAACAATAGCAATATAAAAATTATGACATTTGCAGTTAGTTCAACAAACCAAAACTTTCCATTTCGCTGGCACATTTGTTTGGTAGCCAGCTAACAGCTTTATGAAGCATTTTGAATTTTAGGACATTAATTATGCAAACAATTGTAAATAAATGCTAGCTTTTTTATAAAAAACGCGGTAAAATATAAAACTTAAAGAATTTGAAGCTCCAATGGATTTTTTTTGAGAATGCGATTCTTTTTGACAATTTTAAGTGTGCTACATATAAAAACGGAGTGTCTAAAAACATAAAAGTTCTTACTTTTTCTCAATTCCAATTCACTTGAAACTCTAGCATTCATTTTGTACTTCTAACTTTACTTTACTAATTCCTAGCTCCACTCTTCACTTCCGAAGTAACTTCTTGTGGCTTTCAACTTTATTTTTCTACTTCTACTTCTTTACTTAGAGTTTACTTCTAACTTTACTTTACTACTTCCTAGCTCCACTCTTCACTTCCGAAGTAACTTCTTGTGGCTTTCAACTTTATTTTTCTACTTCTACTTCTTTACTTATAGAGTTTTCTTTCTCTGAATCACTTTTTGCACTTTTTACAAGACAAAGGGACCTTTCTTTTGTGTTTTTTTCGGTGGCGAGGGACACCATTTTTCGAAAGTTAGCCGTTAAATTTATTTCAGCAAATCAAATTGAGTCGTTTCATCACGTGATGTAAACAAAGTAAACCCGCTAACAAAATGGACATATATTTTTCGGCAACATCAAAGATTTTTTTCGGCGACATCAAAGAAAAATAAGCACATCCACTTTGCCTGTTACAGACACACGGAACTGGCTTATTATTATAGAGACTAGTCGATAAGGCCCGTGGAAAAATCCACTTAGGCAGGATAACAGAGAAAAACACTGTCATTTAAATTTTGCCGACGTTAGCAGAGACCTGTCAGAACACAAAATTTTTTTTCAGAAATGTGTATGCCTGTTGCCTTCATCGTATAGATCTTGAAACGCTGATCAAGAAAATGTATAGGATCGTGTACTTGTGACAAACGGATGCAGAGATATTAGGATTTAAAGGTTTTTTTATGACGTCATTAACCCGTCCATTCCGAAACGGATTCGGTGACCCAGGTTTGGAAAACTTACCCAAATTGGTCCCAGGTAGTCCCTAGTTACCCACGCAGGAGATGACGTCAGTTATTTCCACCCGTTTCCAAGTTATTTAGCCTTAAATTTAAAAGTGCAATGCAATGGCTTCACTAATCTTAATATACTTTCCTTTGACGTCAATATTGCTCTAACGTCAAAGTTTGCTAATTTACAGAACAAATTTATAGGCGATGTTTTATAGACTTTATCAAAGAAATTTTATCCACTTTGCAAAAGTCACAGACAGAAGCTCCGAAATAAATTATATAGATATTAGATTATATTCATTTTTTGAT
The DNA here is from genome assembly GCA_030067915.1 of Hydractinia echinata. Lineage (NCBI taxonomy): Eukaryota > Metazoa > Cnidaria > Hydrozoa > Anthoathecata > Hydractiniidae > Hydractinia > Hydractinia echinata. Next base: position 1,033,294 of record JASGCC010000060.1, read on the forward strand.
ATAAGGTTTTTATCATGCCTTTTAATTTTAGTTCTGGCACTATGACTGTCATGGATAACTTAAAAATGTCTCATTATCTTCTGTAGATTCAAGCTACATCAGGAGGGACCTGGAGTACATCGATTACTCAAAGAACATTAAAAGGAGGTTTGTATTATTAAGTCACTAGTCAATACGCCTGTAGAAAAATCCACCTGCGCTCTCCAATAAACATGAGACCGAGAAAAAAGTCAAGTAAATTGACATCACGAAGGACCAACAAATATAAAAAAAAATGTCCTGTAAAATTAGGTCAAACCCAGGAAATTTGATTTTTTTATAAAAAAGATTTATTAATGGCCAACAACAGCAGAGAACAATCACAAACTTCGAAAACATATAACTATTTCACCCACTCTATTAGCTATAACTCGTGATCACTTAACTTTGAGATATCAAAATAGAGACCCATTTGAAAAAGAATTTCCTATCATGCAGTGTTCAAGCTTACCAATGTTAAAATAATAGTGGCCAGGCATCTGGTTTAAAGACGAAAGATTGTTGGCAAAAAAACTATGAATAATTTGAGTTTTTTTCAAAAAAATGCTTCAGAGTCTAGGGGTTAAAAAAAGAGGAAAGCAACTTTTGAAATATAAAATCTTACCACATAAGTTAGTTGAAATAAAGCTAATTGTACTATATGAAAATGACTGGAAAGTTTGCTGATAAGTATTTTGACTAAATTAAAAGTATTTCACTAAATAGTGACTAAAATTAAGAAACGTCTAAGCTAAAGCAAGAATTATTTCTTGTGCATACAAAAAATGTCTTTGTCAATACGAGGACAGAATGTGTTGGAGAAAATTAGAAGGATGCAACAACAACGTATATACCAATGTAGCTATGATTATAATGTAATTTGGCCATGATTTTTAGTTTGTGAAAATAGTCCATAGATAGAAAATAGTCTATTTAACGATGCTAACTATAGGAAGAAAAATTGGCATATCGGAAAAGTGGGACACGGGACGCGGGACCCTGTTGAGTCGGGACGGTGGACTCGAGACGCGGGACTCGGGAAGCGGGATCCTGATATCGGGACGTAGGACGCAATGCGGCAAAATTTAGATGATACAAAATACTGACCCACGCTAAAATAAAAAAGATCATAAAGTCAGCATTTTTTATAATGTTTGTTCTATAAAAAAGTATTCCTACTGTGAGTGTGGGTGCTGTGAAAAGGTGATTAAAAACACAACATTTACAAGATGATACATTGTAGATCTTTAAAAAGCTTAAAAGTAAGATAATTTTAAAATAATAAAAGATGAAAGAAATGAAAATGCCATTAACACCGTTATATCACCAGCCGACATTTTGCTGCATCAGCTATATGTCGATAAGAACAGAATAAGAACAATGGCAAGGCTGAAATTTTACTGATTTGCTCTTTTCTCCTGCAAAAGAAACTATAGTTTATTTTAACCCGGGGTGAATTCAAAATTAAACACGAGTAAATACAATCTTTTTTCATATCGGGATGAAGTCTTTTTGTAAGAATAGTGTTTTTCGTTTCAGCCTCAATATTCTTAATTTTTTGACCAATATCGGCCTCAAATATTCTTTAAAATATTCTTAGCATGACTACACATAAAAACATATAATCAGCTTTGATATAACAAGATTGCTATAATTTTCTAGAGTAAGTTTGACTACGTGTAACAGACACATTACGTTGTTGCTTTTGTACTGATGAAGAAGTTCAGTTTACGTGATATATAATAAGAAACAAATTTTAATATCTGGAGTAAAAATTAGAGCCTGGACATATTCTTAGGATATTCTTAATTTTTGTTCCATTTTTCAACCTCGATATTCTTATAGAGTATAGTCATATAAAGAAAACGCGTGTACACTCTTTTGTTCACAAGATGAAGAACGTTACCCTTATAAAAACCCTAACACTGTTTGCTAGTGTGATATCAACAAAAAATCCTGCATTCATATTCTTCTCTTTGCTTAAAAACATTGTGTTAGGTGTTCACGATTCATGACACATTTTGAATGGTGCGTAAAACCAGACAACGCTTTGTGTATAATTTTGATTTTACCTTTCTTAGTTTTTATTGTTTAATATTCTTTTTTACAGTTTCTTTTTTATTCTTTGTTCACCGTGTTTATATTTTTGAAATACGCTTTGTGTATAATTTTTATTTTTATTTTACATCTCTTTTTTAGAATTTCTATTCATTCCTTGTTAAAACGTGTATATTTTTTAAAACACACATTGGGAATGACTACCATCGACTTATCTTATTTTCTATCCAACGGTCCTGATTTTACACATTCGATACAGAGTCCCGCGAAACTGTTAAAATATGTATTTTCCAGGGTCCTGCATCCCGCGTCCCGAGTCCTGTGTCCCGAGTCCCGCGACACTTAACAGGGTCCCGCGTCCCACTTTTCCGATATGCCAGAAAAATTATGGAGATTTGCCTGGTTTTTAAAATTTAACTTGAATTTTAGTTTGTGATTAGCATATTGATTACACCTTCCTACATAAAACATTTTTGTGAATATTTGTAGTTTTATCTGGTTTATTTGCACACATTCTTAAACAGAATATTTTGGTCAAAACATTTTTTTATTTACGTAAGGGTTAAAAACTCAATAATGTGAAGGACAAAAAAACTGAGGAGTAAAATTTACTTTTAGCTTGAACTAACAGGTAAGAAACTAAGTAATTAGATGCGTCAAAGAGTTGAGGAAACCCTTTAGAAACCAAATGTGGTGTACATTTTTGTGTTCAGGATTCCATCTTAACTGCATAAATTTAATTGAAAAAGTTTATTTCATGCTGTTTGACATAATTTACCTGCGTGGCTGTAAACAATTGTTAATTTGTAACGTGTTGTAACATGTATAATTTAGCAATTGCCTTAGTTGCTCTGGGAAAGGGGATAAATTTTTATTGCATTATTTCAAAGCCTGACAGTGGTAATATTTTCAGTCCATAGCTCCTCAATATTATATGGTGCATTTTTGTTAGCAACAGCAACATGTCATGCATTTGATTGTCTTCTATTTGCAACCGCTCAAGATTTTGCTTTTGTTAAGCAAGAGCTTGCCTTTCAACATCTTGAGCACGTTTATTACAGCCTAATCATCATTTTGTGCTTGGCGTGCAACAGCTTGTCTTTCAGCATTTCCTGCATTTCTGTTAACGGATTGCTCATTATTTTCAGCATTACAAACTGCCTGCCTAACAGCATCACTGTGATGTCTGTTGTCACCTAAAGACGCATCAAATAATTGATACATGTGGTATAACATTTACAAGGCCTTCTTGTGAAAGTTCAGTTTGTGATAAATGCCTGAAACTTGACCCATAATTGACCCTCAGGGAGACACAACACAAACCTAAGCATTAGTTAATAGTTTACATCCATGTACAGGGTTTCTATTGTTATTATCCTCTAATAGGCTAGACATGGCAAAAAATAATTTAAACACAATCAGACAATCTATAGGTAGCTAGTTATAAGAACCATAAATTCAGAAAAAAGAATTAGGTAGCTAACAGAACATTTGCAAAGAGAGTATGCGAAAAAAGTAACATATTAGCAACTGTTGATTTAAATAAAATAAGCTTTTTTGCACACCTTTCACATTTATTTCTAAAACTTTTATTTTTTTAAAACCTTTCTCTTTTCTCGGACATACACAAAATTTATATCTTTTCCTTTTAATTGGGAATTGATTTTTAACATTTGTTTTAATTGTCAAAAAAAACTTGAATATTTTGCCAAAAAAATTTGAACGTTATTTTAATTATGTGATTGCAAAGTGAAATAACGAAACTCGCAGCTTATCTTGAAGAAGAAGACATACTGCATAGCTATTCTAAAATCATATTATTATATGGATAATTTTTTTTTAGTTATACTTTTTTTGGTTATCTTAACTATTTTTAGCTCCATGCATGCAACCACTCGGAATGGAAAATAGTATCATACCTGATAACAGATTAACTTTGTCTAATCTTTCTTTCATTGGTATGAAAATTTCTAATGCTCGATTAAACAGTCCATCCATGTGGTGCAGTAGATATGCTTACGTACAAATTGATTTGGGAAGAATTATGACAATTACCGGTCTTGCAATACAAGGTGATACACAAGGGGTGACAAATGTGAACATCAAGTATGGTATAACAGATCCAAATGATTTAGTTGACTTGTGGGAAGAAAAGATAACTGGTAATAATAAAAAAAGGGTAAATTCTTTTTAAATATTTTTTACATGTCTTAATTGTTCATGTAGTATTAAATATTCGACTTTGCAGTGGTCTAACTAAAAAGTTTAATATTTACACACATACAAGACACTCATCCAGTCCCAAAAGTTTTATTTTGGATTTAAAAATAAGCTGGATTATTTTTTTATAATCTTTAAATAATGTTGCAAAACTTAAATAACAAATGTTTGCCTTTTCTGAATGTTTTTACAAAAAAATAAAAATCTACTCGTGATCTAAGCTCACAACTAATATTTTTCCTTTTAAAAAATTATTTACTTATAACATCATTGATAAATCAATATTATTTTATACATCTCAATTACCATAATGTGTAAATTGTTATGATGATTTTTTAAACGAATTACGCCATGTTAATAAGTTATCAAAAGTGACTATGCTATATTCCACTTTACATTTTTGTTTCAGATCATTATTCTAGCTGCTACTTGTGTGGGTTGGTTTCTTATCTGTAATTATTCTTTTTTTAAAAAATTGGTAATAATGAAACAATAAAAGCATTTTTTGTTGGTTGTTCTTCGCTTTGTTCTAAGTAGTGGCTAGAGCTGAGAAATACAAATAAATATTTATGGAAGGAAAGAGGCCAAACATACACACACGCACCAACAGTTTGTTTAATATCTATACGTGGCCAAAAAAAATTATACGTGGATTAATAACGTGCAATATTCTCTAAAAGTATAAAAACGGGTAGGCAAAAAATATTTCACAAACACAAAGCACTTAGAAGATAAGAAGATAAATATGGGCCCTTGTTACCTAAAATATGTTTGATATTATTTCAAATCATTAGGTCGTTTACGGACCCACCTTAAACACCATTGACATTGACATTAAAGTTAAAGACTATAACCCGCAACACATTAAGAACGTAAACAAATAAAGACTAACTCTGGTATACCCATAACTCATTTTATTTTTAATAATAATTTTCCAATATAAAATTAATTGTTTGCAAGGTAAATTTAGGATAAATTCTCGCTATAAGGAAGATTTTAAAATTTACAAATAGAAAATGTTAAATTTTAAAACACTACCAGCTGGTTAATCATGCTAGTTAATCATAGTAGTCTACACTTTTCCGAATTGAACTTTGCCTGCACTTTGTTGAAGTAAATTTAAAAAAATTATTTAAATATGGAGGAATAATTACCTTAGTAACCTTAATATTGAAATTAAGAATACCACTTGAAATGCTGAATGTTCACATAAAAATAAATATATTGTTGATGTATGGTACATCAACTGTTGTTTTAGCAGTGGTATTGTTTAACCTATCTTTATTTTTTTGAAGAAATGATTTTATTTGATTATGTCATGCTTAAATTGTTTGTTTTCTTTAATCCAACTTTATCCAAAAACGTTTTGCACATCAAGTCTGAATTCTTTTCAGTATATTCTTTTTTAGGAGAGCTTTTTGATAGCGTGCTTATGTGTATGAAACAATTTAGCTGCGCTATTATCAGTATGACCAAATTGCATAATGCAGCATGTCTTAAAGAATGCTAAAATACTTAACATATATTTATTGCTACATGTTTATTTTGGTGAAGCAACTAGTTATTTTCCGCAAAAACTATTTCCCTTACATACAAAGGATTAACTTTTTCCCTATAGGTTTAGGGCTGGTTAAAACTTTTTATGCTCTGATTGACTAACCCTATCTTTATTGTACTTTGTGTCAATGCAAACTTATCATTTTTATAGACTGCCTTGTGTTCCAGTTTCGCCCTAATATTCCAACCATGTTTTCATGAAAAAAATTGTAGATGGCATATTTTATAGAACTTTGCATATCCTGGCAACAAATACACAAAACGGCACTGGTTTTATCAAAATGCATTTACAGCCCGTCATGTTCGCATCTACCCAGTTGAGCAAAGCATAGTTGTGTGTATGAAAGTTGAATTATATGGATGTTCAGAGAGTAAGTTGTTTATTTTATAACATGCCAATAGATTGCACAGATTAAAGAATATTTGATGACAGAGGAGGATTCCAGGGCCTCCTGATGACCACTTAGTGGACCTCGGATTAGAGGTGCCCCGCCTGGAATCCTGACACCCCTTGGTTGAGGCTTTGGGGCGAAACCGTTTGGTGTCAAGGTTGGTATTGTGAAATCTTTTGTTGTGTGTGTGTGTGTGTGTGTGTGTGTTTTTCGTTTTTTTCTTCACCGATATTGTGTCTCCTGCCAAAAGGAAGTTTAACTGTCTTCTTGGCAGTAACTTTGGAGGAACAAAACCTCTATGATTTAACCCTAAAACTTAACAGGTTGAGTATTTCATTGTGCTTTGCTGCAATGTTCAAAATTTTCTTCTCCTTTATGTGTTATAATACCTTTGATTTCTGCATTCTTCTATGGTACCAGGTTTCACCAAATCTAGAGATTAAAATATTTTAATTTGCACACAGCTATAAACTCGGCTTGAGTACATCATCCCTATATATAACCTTAACCCGAATAAGTACATAGAGACTGAATTTCTAAAATTATTTTAGATCTGTAGAGTCTATATAAATCATTGCTAACGGTTCCAGTAATAATTTAGCGAAATACTAACAGATTTTTCGTACTATATTTTATTAGATGACAAGTACTTTATAGGCATTGCATACATTTCAATTCTATTAAATTGGTTTGTTTAGTTGTTTTTGTTTTCAACATTTGTTATCTTTATTTAGCATGTTCATCTTTGATGAAATCAGACTTTAATCCAAAAATGAATGGTACCACCACAGTGTTGTCACCAAACTTATATTCTTCTAACTCTTGGTGTTCATCAGCTGGAGAATTCTTAAGATATGTTTTTGGCATGGAGGTTACATTGACTGGTATACTTGTTCAAACTAATGCAACAAAACCTATCCATAATTTTCAAGTGCGATTTGGTAATAATTTGAAGTCTTTAAGCATTGTCAAAAGAGGAGCATCTAACAAGGTATTATATTCTTTGTAACATTAACAGTTTTCCTGTCTTATACACACACTACAAAAATGTAAACAATGCAAAAATGCAACTGTAATTCAATAATTTATCTATATATTATTATACCTTTTGTGTGTGTGTGCGCATGGTGAGACCATGGCACAAAAATCATGGATCATTTTCTTATGTTTCTTGGGTTGTCTCTTCTCCAAATTAATCCCGAAAAAAGTTATCTCAAACAAGGCATGCCAATATTTACTCATCATGAGGTTAGCTTAAAGCTTATTTGTTCTTCTATATTTTCCATTTTTGTGTTCTGGGACCGAGGTTGCTTCCCTTAATAAAAAAACTATTGCATTCGAATATGAATATTTCAAATCTAAAATGTAAAAAACAAAACTGTGTTGTCAAACGAGTATAAAAAGTTAATATTGTTGTCAGAAATATTTTTTCAAAAGAAGAAAAACGAACGATGATAACGTCACAAAGAGAACTGATTGGAAATGTATCAGTCAATTGTATACATTTTCAATTGGTTCTCTTTGGGATGAAGTGAATTTTAGTAATCGAAGTAAAAAACTGATTGGAGTTTTTTTTGTTTAGAGTATCTGGTATAAAATTGTGTTGTTTAAAGTATCTGGTACAAAAATGGATTTAGTTGTATAACGATTGTTTAGCCATTTTAACTTTCAGAGCTAAACTTTCCTTTGAATATTAAGTTCCTTGTTGTGTCTTGAGCCAGAAAATATTTTCTTTAAGACCTTTTTTTGTAAGAATATACTCTGACCAATGGGTCAGAAGTTCACAATATCCTAAGAATATGTCTAAGCTTGATTGTTTGTTCTAAATCAAAAAATTTGTATGATGCACAAAATTGATTAGCAGTTTACTTTTTTATTGCTTAACAAACTGAACTGTCCGAAGTAATGGGTCGTTACATGTAGCTTATAGTAGCTTAGCAGGCTTTATTTTATTAAAGCATTATACATTTACATGCCATAGCCATGCTACGAAGATATTGAGAATAATGAGGATAGTATTTGTCAAAGAAAACACTGAAACGAAAAACACACTATTCTTATAAAATACAGCGTGTATATTCTAGAGAAGAATTTATAGAAACTGTAAAAAGCAGTTTTTTCCGTTATTTCTGTTTTTAATGCTACGAAGTGGGTGATTCAGTGTTGATGTCATTAATATTAATACAGCTAGCTTTGAAATGTGTAAATTTTATGTTAATGATCATTAACACCATTTTAAGGAGACATCTATTAGTTTCTTCTATAATTAGTCAGTCTTCGTTTTCACAAATTTCACAAAATCCAGTAAGTTGTTGATCATGTTTATGTGATTAAGTCTTTTTTAAAAATGATTTTTTTATTTATGTTAGCTGACTTAAGGCATAATACAACATTGATAATGTTAATTAGGAATATATATATATAAGACTAACCTGTAGGTTATCTTCGCAATAGATAACCTACTTCTATTGCGTAGATAGAAGATCAACAATCTCCCTCTATTTTCTTTCTGTTTGGCGTTCAGTTGGTTATTCGAATGTGAGAGGAATTTATAGCGACTCCTACTCGCTTAGTACAGTGGTCTTGGGGCAAAACTGGCTTTTCACCAAAACCCTCTACTGTACTAGTCTTGGTTAAGTCATCACTACATGTATCTTTCTTTCTTCATGTGATTACTTGTGTGGAATTTAACATAAAAATTCTAAAAGATAAAAACTCAAAAAAACTTTAATTTTTGAACACAATATTCAAATTTTCATAACTCAACATTTAATTGGTCACTATTATTCTTCATGACCCCTCTGTAGCACATTCATTAAGAGTGTGCTATTTGCTCCTTGTTTTGTTAACATGTCTGCTAACTGATGTTTGGTAGAAATCCACTTCAATTCAATCTCTTTCTGATTGATACTCTGTCTAAGGGAATCCATATCAACCCTTAACCGTTTGTCTTCCAAAGACTTTGTTGAATGGGCAGCTTCGAACAATGATTTGTTATCTGTATGACATGACATGCCTTCTAGATTAGTATTCAACACATTCATTTATCACATTCTTTACCCATATGCATGTATCAATACCATTAACAAGAGCTAGTGTCTCAGCAGCAAGAGTGCTACGCGCAACTCTCTTAATCTTCTTAGACTGCCATGTGATAGGTGCCATAAGATTCTCAACACCTTTCAGGAAAAAAAAAATTCCACTTTGAGAGCTGCCATCTTGAAAGTTCCCAAATGAAGCGTCAGAATATAAGATCAGTTGTAATGGAAGCTTAAGCTTCCAAAATTTCAAGGAAATGTTGGGATCTAATTTCAAATTCTTTACCACTTTATTGGCTCTCATGACATCATCAACTACTGCACAGTTTAGTTTTGTGCTTAGCTGGCACACATCAAATGAAATGCCAGGCCTTGATTGCGATGACATCCAGTTTAGTTGCCCACATATGCATCGGAAGTTTGATTGTTCTTCATGTGATAGTTGTCGATGTCTGTCTGTTGTGTTTTGCATCTTGACCAGTTCCATACCTGCCACATAGTTCTTTTGGTCATAGTTAATAGAACCATTAGATTGTTTTATATTGACACCAACATATTTGAAATTGGAGTAATCTTCAGATCCAATGAGAAAAGTTTCTCTGATAGGCGAAATGACCTTCACTTAAAAATCATGGGATCCTCCCCATAGAAAATCATCAACATGTATTACAATCAATCCTTGGCAGCAGTCATCTTGAATCCAATAAAATAATGCTTCATCAAATAAAGACATTCTCAACCCCAAGCCGATTAGCTCTTCCTTCACACGTAGATGCCAAGCTCTTGAAGCATCAGCAAGGCCGTATACAACTTTATTTAGTTTCCAGAACACACCTGTTGTATTTGCTTCCTTTGGGGGCTTTATGATAACCTCTCTGTCAATCTGGTTGCCTTGAAGAAATGCCGTCTTGACATCTAAGGTGTGACATTCCCATTCATAGGTTGCTAACATCGTAAGTACAATGCGAAGACTTTCTTTTGAAAAAGTTGGGGAGTCCTTAGTCAGATTTTTGACCTCTTCTTCTTCGAAACCTCTTATGACCAAACGAGCTTTAACTGTTTTGTATCCCTCTATATTCTTTGTTGTGACCACCCATCTTGTGGATATTGCAGATTGACCCTTATCTTCTATGGTGGAGAAAACTTTGTTGTCTTCCCAATTGGCTAATTCTTTATACTTTGCATTTAGGACCTCATCTGTAACAGTTGCTTGAGTCGATAATAGTACTTCTTCAGTTTCGTTTGTCTCAACAACAGGTTGCCAGTCACTCACACATCTTTTGAAATCTAACCAATTTATTTTACCTGTGTCTTCATTTTGGACATTTAAACAGCTACCATACTGTCTGCCTTCTTTTCCTTTTCTGCTCACTTTTCCTGCTCTGCTGTGGACTAATCCCCTTGTCCATTCACTGTCGGGAGTTAGCTTGTAAATGATTTTTGTCTTCAACTTTGGTATTCCTTGGACTGTTGACGAATTGCTAACATTTCGATTGGTTGTGATTTCATTTGTTGATATCTTGTGTGTTGTTGTTTCATTCATTGAGGCACTGTCTGATGTTGTTTCTTTTGTTGTTTGTAAATTTGTTGTTTTCTCATTTTCTGGTTCTTCTGTATTGTTACTGTCAAAATCATCTACACCAACATATTCACCAAAAACATCATCGCGTTCAAGCGGAATGCAATTGTTCACTTGTGTAGTTGTCACTTCAGTACTCCTTTCCGTGTCTTGTAAAGATTTTTGTGAATGCAAAACTTGGTCCAACTTCTGCAAGCGACACATGTGTACTCTAACATAACTTCCACCATGTTTTACAAGGACTTGCTTATTCTCCTGTCCAATTACAGTGCCTGGTCCATGCCATTTTTCACTGTCTTTTCTCTTATAGAAAACTCTATCTCCATTGATATATCGCTCATCATTGTAACACTGAACATTATGCCTCAATGCTCTTCATATACGCTCAGAAGACTCTGCTGCTATAAAGGCTCTTCGTGATGCATGCATTACAGCAAGGTTATGGGCCACGGTTTTGCTTGAAACTGTGTCATTCATAGCTGGCAAATGATCAGTGAGGATGCAGGGATAGTCGTGATTTTTACCATAAACAAGTTGATTTGGTGAGAATCCCTTGTTGTTTGATAAAGAATTCTTTGCACTTATAGACCAGAATAGTGCCCGATTGTGTGTACATTTTGTGTCTTCAATAATTTTTTTCAGCATTTCCTTAAAACTCTATGTTAAACTGCTCACACATTTCTTCATACACTTTGTTAACAAATTCTCCACCATTATCAGCTAGAAACTTCCTTGGTTGACCAAATCGGGCTAACCAAATTTCAAAAATAATATCTGTTATTACATCTTTGTCTTTCGTCTTTGTCAATTTTGCTGATGAAAATCTAGTAAAAACATCTATGATATGGATAAACCATAATGATTGCGAAAGTTGCACAAGATCTAGAGCCACACACTGGTTAAATTCTGATGACATTGGTGAGCCAACAATAGGGCGCGGTCTTGGTTTTCTGTATTTGATGCACACTTCACAAGAGTTTGATACTTCATCAATGACTTTCATAACTTCACTTCGGTCATTTAAGAAGGAATTAGATGCTTTGATGAGAGATTTTAATATTTCAGCACTTGAATGGCAAAATTGACGATGAAGTTTGATAATCTTACTTTTTCTTGATTTTGTATTTGCACAAACAAAGACAACCTGGGGTAACAAGTGGTCATGTTTCTTTCCATCCATCTCTATTATGTTGTTGTTCAAAGGTATGCAATAATGACCTGTAGTGGTAAATTTTAAAGGATGGTATTCTCCAAACATTGTAACCGAATCATTGGTAAAATCTAAAACTGCGTCTGCTTTTTTCATGGAAGCTTGACTCAGTAACAAAGGAATTTCGTTTGGGACAATTTCTGTCTCCAGATAAACTTCTTTTGAGCCAATAATTACAGGTAAGAACACTCTTTTCATAGAACAAACTGCTTCACCATCTCCAAATTTAAATCTTATTTGGCTGGGATGCTCTTCGGGCAATCTATCATTTTCAAGATTATCAATAAAACATTGATACCAAGTATTACCACAAACGGTCTTTGTGCAACCACAGTCTAAAACTGCACATGACAGAGTTTCACCGACCAGAGATTGCATTTCATCCTCTCTGATTTTTGCAAAAAACGTAACCTTAGAATGACTGTCATCTTTTCTAACATCCTCAGGTTCCTGGTTCTCATAAGAGTGTGGACAGTTTGAAGCCCAGTGATATATAGATTGGCAAATATTGCATCTTGATGGACTTCCAGATTGATCGGATGGATTCATTCTTCTATTGTTGGGTCTGGTTTTTCTTCCTGCATATCTCTGATTTGAAGCAGCTGCAGGTCTTCCTCTTCTAAACCTTGAGCGTTGATATCCCACTCTTTGAGTGAAATAATTTTGCTCAATTGTATCTGCACTTGCCTGAAGAACTGGTTCTATCTTTACTTCAGTATTTGTTCCTAATGAGGCCACCGTATCCCCAAATATTTTCTTTAACTGCCGTACCATTGCATCATACCGTAGTTCATTTAAAGTTGCTCTTGCTAACTGTTGCTGCTCTGGTGTAAGGTTGGCACTTTGTAGAACTCTATATGCCAACACTCCATCAGGAAGTACCATATTATGTCCTTGGATCTTATGGTATAACCGTTCAAACTCTATAAGATAGTCATTCATACTCATCTCAGGCGGTCGCTTAAATCTTTCAAAGGTTTCATAAGCTAGGTAAGCAGTTTGATTCTCATCTTTTAAATATATTTTGTCCAATCTGTCAGTAATGGCTTTTACTCCAGTTGCTGCACTTATCTGTTTAATGTCTAATTCTAGAACTGATTCTTTAGCTTACCCTCTTAAGCCCATGAATATAGCTGGCCCTTATTTTTCTGCCTTTAATTCTGTCAGTGCTTGCCATATTTGCACTTCTTTTTTCCAATCTTTGTAACTCGTCTCTTTGTCTAATGATGGACATTTCACTTTTATTCCTCTGCTACCATTGTTAAATAGGAATATATATATAAGACTAACCTGTAGGTTATCTTCGCAATAGTTCTTTCTGTGTATAACGCAACACTAAATTAGTGTGATTGATTCAACTCAACACTATGGAACACCACTCTGACTAAACACAACGAATTACCAATGATACTGGTTCAACACAATTAAAACCCCACCACCAAGTGATTCTTATTAGTAATCGCCTAGATAGAAGATCAACAATCTGATATACCTTGGAGGAAAGAATACGGAAGGAGAAACAATTTAAATTTAAATGTATTGAATTTTCTATTGTTCTTAATTTCAAAAGAATCAGCGCGTGAGGTGCTCGACCGAGTCTTTTTCGCAAAAAAATGATCAAATTCCATATTCTCCACAGGAGTGGTATAATAGAGTTGAAGAAGTTTTGAAAGATTTCAGTGGGAAGAAAAGTTGTTTTGATAGTGCAATCTTTCTGTGGTATGATGATGATGAATGTTTGTGTGGCATTGTGTCGACCCATGTCGATGATTTTATATATTGTGGCACCAGCTATTGGAGGTCTTCTGTTATCGATTGTATTTTGACAATATTCAAAGTTAGTAAACAGGAGTGCTATGCTTTCAAATATATTGGACTAACATTGTTCAAACACTTTCAGAGATTTTTGTAGACAAAATCAATTACGTTCAGAATCTCAGACCAATAGAAGTGTCTCAACAGAAAGCTTCACAAAAAGATGATGATCTTACTCTTGAAGAAAAGAAATCCTTAAGATCTCTTTGTGGCTTATATGGGTTACTTATTAGACCAGACCAGATTGTGCCTTTGATGCATGTTATGTGAGCAACTATGGAAAGAATTGCACTACTAACCTAGCTTTCAACATCGTAACTCCATTTCTCTCCTTCTCTGTAATTACCCACTGGCATGACACCGTTGCTTGACCAACATCATCAACCCATTGAAACACATTATGATCACACAGATTAGAGAACTCCTCCTTTGCATCAATCACAGCTTGTTTACAATCATCCGTTTCTGAAAGAAGCAACACAGTTTCCTCTAAAGCCAATTTTTTCCACCAAGACACCCGATTCCAATTTATACTACTTGGTTCATCCTTTCCGGCCCTAAAAACATTAACCCAATCTCTAGAACCACCTGTTCTTTTTGGTTGCCTTGATAAAACTCTTGCCTGACCACCACGACCATCTCTCAGCATATAACAAATGTTAGTTTCTGGCTTAGGTTTACTGTGATTTCCTCGCAAATCTAGTAGTTTTATTACTTTCTTTTCTAACAGTGCCATCTAGCTTCTCAGCATCACCTTCATCAAGTACCTCTCTAGCACCACTTGCTACTACTTCTTTAACTTCAGCATCCACATCACTGTCTCACCACAATTATCAGCATCTTCGCCTTCAACATTGTCAACTACTCTCTCTGCTTCGTCATCAACATCAGAGGCATCACCAGCTGCTTCATCTTCATCAACCGCAGATTCACTAGCATCACTAGCATCACTAGATTCCCTCTCATCTTTCTCTACCATTTCCGTATCACTATCACTTTTATCTTCATCTTCCACTTCAGCAACAACATTACCGCAATTCATTCTTCTTTGCGTCTTTACTTCATTGGAGGATTAAGGGTGACTGTACAGTTGGAGGAGGAATCACTTTCATTAGTTGGCAAGGATGGCATTTGTAAAAGGAACTACCTTGACGTATTAACACAAAATTGCCTTCTTTACCAAGAACTGTTGCAGGACCTTTCCAATTCTTTGCATTCTTGCGCCTATAGAAAACCTTGTCGCCATTTGTGTAATGCTCCTCTGAAAAAGTGCGCACATTGTGTCTTAGAGCACGGCAAATGGTGTTCTTGATTCTGCCTTAATAAAATTTTCACAAGCTGAATGAAAAGCATTAAGATTTCGTCTCACAATTTCACTGAAAGTAGATGATTTTAAAGCAGGAGGTGAGTCAGATATTACGGAAGGTAAATTCACGTTGGTGCCGAAAACAACCTGGTTTGGAGAAAATCCTCCCTGATTTTGAAGCGCATTCTTCACCAAAACTGTCCATGTCTAAGCAGTATCCATATTGCATTTAACATCTTTTTTGGTTTTCATCATCGATTCACTTTATTATTTCTCTCTACAATGCCGTTACTGAAAGGTGATTCACCTGGTAGTGTGCTAATCTCGACGCCTAACTTCTCACTCATCTCCTCCATAACTGCATTACAAAATTCCCCTCCACAATCATTATGAAACTTTCTAGGTGCTCCAAAATAAGCTATCCATAATTGAAAAATCTTGCATACCAAAACTTCTTTTTTCTTCATATTAATCAAACATGCAGCTGTGTATCGAGTAACAGCATCCACAAGATGAAGGAACCACAACTTTCTTTTTTCCAGCTGTTTCAAATCCATACAGACAACATCGTTAAATTTATCAGACACTGGCAGTCCAACAACAGGCCTAGAGTAAGGTCTTTATAAAACTCACAGAACTTACAAGAAGAACAACAATCATCAATCAAACGAAAAAATTCTTTGTCACTGCATCCACTTTTCTTCAACAAGCCAATTTTTTTTTTGAAGCATGACATAATTGACGATGTAGTTTTATTGCCTTCTTCTTTTTTTTTCTTTAGGTAAGGTCAACAGGTTTTCTGTATGAAAAACAACTTTACAGTTTTCATGAGCTAACTCTGTCAATGACAAAAAGTAATGTCCTGATGAGCTGCACTGAAGATCAAGCTTTTCACCCTCAATCATTGCAGAATCGTTTTCAAAATCAATTTTCATACACAAGGACTTCATCGCAGGTTTACTTATAAGCAATGGAATCTCATTACTCACAACATCAACTTTCATAATTTTCTGCTTTTTTCCACCAAAAAGTACTGGAATCTTCACACAATTGAAGCTACGGCTCTCCACACCATCACCAAAAAGAAACAGCGACTCACTTGAAACAGTACTTTGATGAACCTTTTGTCGATCTTTTTCACTCAACATGTTAACAAACTCATCAATCCACACTGATCCAGCCACACTCTTTGTGCAAGCTCTGTCAAGGTTAACTTTCCCCAGCATTTCTAACACCATACTTCCACTACCTTTCCCAGTCGCCAGTGTAATACGAACAGTCATATTACTTTCTTCCACCACTTTCTCACGATGAGGACAATTTCCAACGAAATGTTTTGTCGACTCACAATGATGACATCGTAAAACATTGTCTTCAGAATTAACTGGGTTACCAGATGTATTTGCTGTACTCCTTTTCTTTGACTTTCTGGAACTGCTTCCACGGGAATAATTTCAACCCGCCTCGTTTTCCATTACCATACTTGTCCTTGCCATAAGTATAGTAAGCTTCTTCTTGCTTCACAGGAACCACCTCAGAGCTGTCTTTAAACGAGTCACCGAATACTTTTTGTAGTTTGTCTTTCATATCCATGTACTCTAACTTGGTTGTCACTTTGAAACACTGCTTCCTGAGCTTTGCCTTTCAATGACAGATATACAGCAGGTCCTTGACGTTTAGGTTCTTCCTTTGTGAAGCATTGCCAAACTTCAACATCATTCTTCCATGATGCATAATCGTCGTCTTCTTCAGGCTCAAAGACCGGAGGTGATTTTATGCCACTCATTGTACACGTTTGAAGCAAAAGAGTCAATATAAATACCTCAGTATTCCAATTACACTTGGGCAGTGGATAACGTTGCCAGTTCTGCTACCATTGTTAAGGAGATATATAGGATATTACCTGTTGGTCTTTATATCTTTGCTTCCCCTTTGGTATAGAATGCACCTCCACGATGTTCCAAAGAGAATCGCAATATTAAACATTAACAATTTTGTTTAGAACCTGATGTATCAGAAAATGCTAAAAAATGTTAAACAAAACAAGAATGGGGTCATGCATTAGGGTACATTTCGGGTCAAGTTACAAAAATGGAAAAATATTTCTTTATCAGGAAATTATTTTCTGATTTAGAAATTATGAGATTTCCCGATCAGGAAATCTTCAGATTTTCAGTAGATGTTGATGATTGCACGAGCACCGCTTGTCAAAATTAAAAATGTCTCGTATAACAAATGTGCACAAGGAAAAAGTTTACTGATATATATATTTATATTGAAATAATTTCCGTTTCTGTAATTTGAGCCGCTCTGGTGTAAGCTCATCAGCTTCCCCCTCCATATTTAATGTTAAGAAGTGTCCTTTGTGGCTAAGCAGCTTACATGATTACACATGACCATGCCAACCTCTATATAAACATTGATCATCAGTGTGGACGGAACATACTATTTGCCGAATATGTAACTAGCTGGCTATAGCTATGTTCTTCTGGGAGCTTTTGTAAACTTTTTAGTTCTTGGTTTTTAACATATAAAATTGCCAAACAAATTTTGTGCACAATTGTAGCTAGAACAAGCTATGTGATGGGACATTCTTACAGAGTAGAATTATCTCACTCACTGTGTACTATATGTATAGCTAGCTAGCTATAAAAAAATCTGTTCAAAAGAATTTTTCTATGCTAGCTATGTTGCTGATTTTATGCTAGCTAACATAGCAAGTTT